>CM040618.1:123534564-123848672 GCA_022817965.1 Solanum lycopersicoides
ATTAAATGTTCATGGACCACAAATCTCATCCTTATAGAAAAATGGAGAATTCAGCCCGATGAGCAATATATCAATTCTCTCCCCTCAGACTACTTATCTTTAAAAATTAGATAAATTATTTAAAGAAAATGATCAAGGTATGACATAATAAATATGTGAGATCGAAAAGCAGCTACGAAAGAATTGTTATGTTCCGCTGTTCTATCTCAAAACATGATGCCAGCAGCCCAAAACACTTACTAATATTGCGCATCCGACCCAATTGACTTTTGCCCATATTACAAATTGGACTGTATATTTTGTTTGAAAAAGATTGGGGGCCTCGTTATGGCCATAGATTTTCCCCAAAATAATATTTGGGGAAAAACTTGGGCAAATATGTGTTTTGCCCACTACCCATTTTCCTGTCCATTATATTGACATAATATCTTCAAATTTCCAAAATACCCTAGTTTTTTTCTAGTATTTGGGTACAATTCTCATTATGAGATCTTTTGTGAAAGAGTATATAAAAATTTTACCCAACTCTTTGTATCTTTGTACAAAAAACACCCTCTATAGTTGTTGCTTACGTTGTTATATCATAATATTTTACGTTAATTCCAAATAGTGATGAAATATTTTGTGAATGTTAAATGAATTAATGATGCGTTATTGATTGAAATTCAATGAACAATCGCCCGCTCAAGATAACCCAAGGCCATGTGTTTTCCGTCTACTTCCACGAACTGTATAAAATGCATACGTCTCGCACCCCACTCCAAATTAATCACATTGCTCAGTGTCATGACGACTAATCGTGTTTAGTTTTGCTCTATAAACAAAAGTATCCAAATGACTTGCCCCGTATAATGACAAACTATATGGTTAGTTTATCTTTAATAAAATTAGGGGTATAGGTGTTAAATTATATTTCTAAAAAGTGAAATATATTTTCCCCACATACATATGACGCAACCCCATGTGCAAATTCTCACTGCAAGATTCCATCCATTTTAATATTTGCTATAACACTAAATATTTTGAAATTTTATGCGCCTCAAACCAGATAGCTAGACCAACAGGGCGATGCACCTAGCCACTTTTGACACTAGCATTAAAACAAACTTAGCCGCAGTTTGAAATTTGATTATAAAAAGAGCCACACTGTAATGATGAAAATAAGATTTTTGAGAAAAAAAAGAGAAAAGAAGATCTACCCCGAACCACGGAAAAAAGTTAATTTCACTAAGCAGTTCAAAAATACATTAGTTTGAATTAGCACAAATATACTTAAACTTCTTCTTAATAGATACTTACGATTTAACCAGTACTACAGTTAAATAGACCCGTTAACTATTTTTGCTTGGGTCAATTTCCTAGTTTGCGGTATTTCATTAATATAGCCCTATTATGATTTAAGGGTACTGCAACTTAATCGGTTCTTATATCTTATATTAAATTTCCAAACAATAAATTTTCTTATCGAGCAAAAATCAAAAACGAATCTGCCTGTTTTTAAGGCACATATAAGAGTAATTCGCCCGTGCTGAGTCGACTCATGTCATACTGCATCATATGCCCAATTTGGGTTGTATGTCCATATGACTTACAGGGATCTCATGTATAGATTTGCAGGTGATTTAAACAACAGATGTTAGAGGCATTTATATATTAAAATTATAGCTTTAATTTTGATACCTTATATATTAAATCATAGTTTGCATGATTATTCACCCACAAAACAAAATTATACTGAAAAAAAACAAAAATAAAGCGTGTCATTGATAAATGTATATCAGTTAGCTGAGGATTGTTATATTTGTCACTCTGTATCTATTATTTCACGCACATAAATACAAAAAAGTGATGATCCAACAGAAGTTTGTCTGTGCTGATACCAATTAGGTTTGGACCCCCTGCGTCGTCTCTCAGCGACGCATCACGCCCACGCACCAACATATTTATATAAGAGAATCATAAACTGCTACGTCTAAGCCATCACAAGTAAGAATTTCCTTTTAAATTTGTTTACTTTTTAAAACTAGCCTTCCTCATTCATGAAAATATGTGACTTTTATGTAAAAGTGTGATTTAAATGAAGTGTGGCGACTTGTTATCAAAACTTGGACGAATTTAATGGATTGAGTTGCGACATTTTATCAAAAGATTTGTGAACTGTTAGAGGCGAAGTGTTGCGACTTTATGAGAAGAGTGCACTTTTAGGAAAGGTTGTACTTCGAACGGTTATAAAGCTCTTTTCAATGAGTTTGGTTAGACATTTTCTGATAGGACACAATAAAAACTAATATTTGTTCACACTACCCTTTGTTGTTTAGTAAAAATAATAGGATTTTTCCTCTCATTCTAAAAACATACAAAAAAATTCCTCTGATCTTCTTCTAGGTTGAAATACTGCTAATATTTTTTTAAGAAACCTATTTTTCATTATTTTTAAATGTAGGATACTTAGAAAAAAGATTAGTTGCCCAAGTTCCACGCAATTTATTATTATGGCACCGCCGCGAGCGCGAGGCGTGGACTATAATAAATTATATATATCAATACAAAGTCAAATCTTTTGTTAATGAGAATATGTTTGAACTACTTATAACTATGCGAAGTGGGAGTCTACTGCTTCAGAGACTTAATTTACACACATGGAACGTAAACATATCAAACAAGATACTGGGATCGAATAATCAACGCCCAACCCATGTTAAAAAGAATTTTCACCTAAAGAACCTAAAAATCTTCGACACATCAAGTAGACTTTTGCGCATTATTTATACCGTACTTTGCCATTGATCGGCAATCAACTAAATAATTGACTAGCCAAAAAACCCCTTAAGAAAACATTGCTAATAATAAAAATATGGTCACTCCTAGCATGTTCATGCATCACTATATATACCCTACCCTATTATATAATCTTTCTTTCTTAAACCAAGCATAAACATTGTAAATGTATTATACATAGAAGCTTCCTCTGTTTGCGGAAAAATGGGTCGTGGCAAAAAATTTATTTTCCTTTCTTTCTGAATGGTGCTAGTACAATTAGGTTGCTCTGCCTGGAACACGCCTATAAAATATATGCAAAAGATGTAAGGATGATGGGATGAATCCATATGTGACATTTGTCTTATCGACGGCCTAAAGTATGCAACTATTTCTATTGCTCCCTTTGCCCTTACTTCGCTTGCCGATCCCGCACCCGGCACACATAATTTTTCATTATGTAATCTCTTGTTTTAAAAATAATAAGAGTTAGATGGTAAAAATTTTATTAGTGGTACGTACCAACAAAGAAAACTCAGAATACCCAAATATCTATGTCAGATCATTAAGAATTTGAAATGTAGTGTATATCATCGAAAACTGTTTTTCACTTAATCCCAGTAGTATTTGATATCTGCTTCCCATTGTTATCATACAAATAAAGTACTTGCCATGTGTTTAGATGCATCATTTTTGCATCTTGCAAACAGAAAAAAAAAAGTGCAACACCATGATCCAGTTAATGAATCGAATTTAATTTAATCTATGAGCTAATAAGAACTGATTAAGCCTAATAGTATAAAGAACTTTGTATCCCATTAGTAATTATAACTTGTTATAGCAAGTTATTGCCGTCTTTAGGAGGAAGTGTAATGATTATCAATAAAATTATTTATAGTCCATTGAATAAGTTTATTAGGTCGGTGTCGTAGAGCCCACTCTTAAACAAATCATAGTTCATTGTTTTTGGTACTAACGCACTTTCAAAATAAAGCAGTAATGTTTTATTTAAGCAATGAAAAACCACTCTTCTTTACTTAGATGGCCGGTTACATAAACATATTTGCCCTGAAATTTGTTATGGGTTTTTCCTCTCAGGTATCTAAAACTATGTTATAAATTCCTAACCTTTCATCATCTATAATGTTGTTCCTTTTAAGAGTAACGACTGTGTGCGGATGATGGCTATAAGGAATCAGATTTGTGAAGAGTATCTTATTAGCAGGATACATATGTTGCGTCATTAGAACTCTATTCAGCTCCAATGGATAGTGAAAAAGTGTCGCCCCTAATAATAGTTTTCATTATGCCCCACATATTAGCCCCAATAATAGATTCACACAGTTTGTCTTCATTCCTCTCAATCCAACAAGCATTATCAAAAATACGAAACACAAAATTGAAAGGCATTTACAATAGAAAATTCAAGAATACAATAATCACAACATTACACCCCTTAAACACGGGAACAAATTATGGTCGGTTCAATGATTCAATAGGTAAAATGACCGTAGTTGATGTACCTGATGGATATATACCCAATCCAAGTTTCAGGTAATCTGTTTTATTAGTTCAGCCCTAATTATATTTATAAAAATTCGCCCATCAATTTTGAAATAAGTAAAACCCTCTACTTGAATTCATTTTTGAGACCATAGTCAAGAATTCAGCTACATGCATATCAACCCGCGCAGATCGCACACCAACCACATGCAAAAGAATATCAATAAAATATATGTAAGTCTCTTATTATCAATTATTATAATTTAAATAAAAGGTTACCATTACCACCAACCCTTAAAATATCTTGTGTTTTCCTTAATAAATCTATGTCTAAATCTTATTGAAAAAAAAAGATATATCAAAATCCGCAATCTTCAAAGGTCATGTAAAGCTTGTTGGAATATATGAGGAACTTTTATTAAAAAAAAAAAAAAAGCGACCACATTTAATGAAAAAAAAAAAATAAAAAAAAAAAGAAAAAAAAAAATGAAAAAAAAAAAAAAAAAAAAAGAAAAAAAAAAAAAAAAAAAAAAAATGCGTCTGCTTCACTTTTCATATGTCCCTATGACATCTCTATTTTTTGCCAATATAAAAAAAAGACTTTTCTTAATAATGCTCTCTTTTTCTAGGTGCCGTCGAATCACCTTCCCACTCTTATCATGGTTATTATAATTTCTTAAATTTATTTTGTTCTCTCTCTCCTCTCTCTCCCCCAGTATATACCCCTATTATTTATGAAGTATATATATATAATATATATATATATTTTGTACATGTTCCAATTCTTTATCAATCCCAACCTACATATGTGCTATCTTGATCATATGTTACTTTAGGAATATCATATTCGACTGTCTGTGAATATAAAAATTTGCTTTTATTAAAAAGAGCTAAGAATTTTTGGATGCTACTCTAATTTAATTAAATTCAATTTTGACTGAAGAGTTTTGGTCCCACCGCAGGGGAGACAAGGACCTAAATCGACACCGTCTACCTCAATTCCTTCATATCTGTGTTCTATGTTTCAGTAAAGCAATAATCACTTACCTTATTTGTATACGTGATCAAAATGGTAAAAAACATATGTAAATATTTTTTATTTTTTAAATATAAATTGAATTATCGTTGATAATTTGTAGAAAAATGATTAGTAAGAAAGAAACATCTATGTAGATAAATATTGAATATAAGAATACAGGCACCAAGACCAAAAAGGGGGAAATTTTATTTGATAATTTTACACTTGATCTAAGAATCAACTGTATGAAAACCGATTACAACAATGCACGAGGAAATGTAAAATGGAATCTAGAGAGGCTAACAAACTCCTAACAAACTTGCCCCACACACCTATATAAATTCTAGAAGGACGAGCCTAGAAGGAGTTCTTTTGCTATGTACAAAGATGAGTAAAATATAAAGGATATTGACCAATAGCTTATTAGGCTTTCCCTTTGATTAGTAATGTTGATCTGAATGTTGGGTTATGAATATATTGGGTCGATTTGATTTAGGAAACAGTCCCTTGAGTACCGTGCGGAGACCAGTATTTGCGTCACTTCTTCAGATAAGATTGACTTTAGAACCACCCCTAATTCTCTTCATTCTTCAGAGTGAGGACTTGACTTTAGGAACAATGTCTCTTGGGCGAGACCTGGTCTTGCTCATCCCCATTCTTCAGATGAGACTGAATTTAGGGATTAAGACCATGAGTCTCGGATTTTCCACGACTGCCGCCGGACCTGCGATGGTTCATCATTCATTCTGATTATCATCATCATTCTAATATGTTTTTATATCTTATAATGATTCTTTCAAATCAGGTAAGCAAATTCACTATGTGTCAAGGTCTAAGAAAACGAGCAACGTCAGTATTGAGAGTGTTTCGATAATCATTTGTCAGTCCCGTGGGTGATGATTCAAATGAAATGCACACACAGTAAAGTACTAACGAATATAGACCCTCATAACAAATCTACAAAAAGAATGGTATATATCTTTAATGTATATTTCGACCTTCACTCGGTATTAACTATCGTCCATCTCCTCTGTTCATCACACAGGTATTAATAAAAAAAATAAAGATTACATACGAGTAAAGTGGTAACTTTGATTGGGATACTTAGCCAGGGTAACTGGAATGCAAACGACATAATCTTATTGGTCATAAAGAATTCCACAGCAACAATTACAACTGCCCTTGCTAACTTAGTCCCTGCAATTACATTCCTTCTTGCTGTCCTTTCTGGGTAAATTTTCACCTAAAAATTAAATATAATTGTGTAATATATGTCTATTTTGAGTAAATTAAAACATTTTTTACACTCATTTAATTACTTGAATCGTACACCTTTAATATTGACCATTTAATTATCCATTTAGGCTTGAAAAAGTAGGATTGAGAAGTAAAGGAGGGCAAGCCAAAGTGATGGGGACAATATTATGCATTTTTGGAGCTATGTTGCTATCTTTATATCATGGCAAAGTGTTGATTGGACAATTGAAGATACATTGGAAATATTCACAACATTATACAAACAAAAATATTTCATGACCCTAATAATAACACTCATGGAAACTTCTTCTTTGGGCCCTTTCTAGTCATTATCAGTTGTATCGTTTACTCTTTATGGCTAATCATACAAGTAAGTATTCCTTTATTTTTTTCACATTAATTAATTTCAATTTATAAAGTTTTTTTAAGTCATATTTTAGTTTAATTAACTTTTATTTTATGTTGATTAGCCTAGAGTGAATGAGAGGTATGCTGCTCCATATTCTAGCACAACTTTAATGTGCTTCATGGCAAGTTTGGAATGTACAATTATTGCCCTTTGTGTTAATCATCATGACAAAAATGCATGGTCTTTGAACCCCATCAGAGCTATTTCTGTCCTTTATAACGTAAGTATGTAGTAGTACTATATTTTATGTATAATTTTTTTTGGTTTCCAAGTCTGGAGCCCACATTGGAGCTCGATTAAATTTGGGCGCGTACTTTTCTATATTAGTAATACTAACACATGTTTGTTTATTATATAGGGAATTATAAGCTCAGCGCTAGCCTTCTATTTGATTACATGGTGCATAAAAAGGAAAGGACCTCTATATGTCTCTGTATTCCTCCCATTGCTATTAGTCATTTCTGCCTTTCTCAGTTGGGCACTACTTGGCGAGAAATTATACGTTGGCACGTAAGTTAAAATTCAATTTACAAAAAACACTTTTTTCATCCATTTTATGTGGCATTGTTTGACTTGACATAATATTTCAGGAAATAAAGAGACTTTTGAAACTGTGGTCTAAAATAATCTTTAATTAGATATCTGTGTGATTGTCAATCCGGGATCTAATATTTTGTTTTACATGTGTATTTTGATCAGAATTGTGGGATCAATGTTGACTGTTATTGGACTGTATGGTTTTCTATGGGGGAAGAAAAAGGAAATGGAGCGTATTAAAAAGGAGACAGAAGAAAAGGTATTTAATACTAAGAAGAACCAACTGACAAAGATTGATTTGGATTTGCAATTATCAGAAAATTCAAAACATAGCTTCACAAATTCTCAAGGCAAAATCTGATTATTTACTTTACTGTTTATGGATCGATCAAATTAAAAGCTTTGATCATCATGTTGTCAAATTCATTTATCTTTTTCTTTTCTTGTTGATAATCAATGTTATCATGAACTACTCTTGTAATTTAATTTCATGTACAAGTACGTTTAACTATAGAGTTGTGTACGAATTGATAAAGCTATTAAATTAAGTTACAATCATAAGTCGTTGGATATCTATATCGATTTGAAATAATCTCCAACAACCTTCATATAGGGCCAGTAATGACTATTGAAAAACATCAAATCTTTTATGTATCCTGAAGAGAAATTAAATTAGTTATAGTGCAATTTGTATATAACTAACCTATTGTTGTAAAATGGATGTGCATATAAATATTTTATATTATAAGATAAATATACACACAATATGTTATGTGTTGTATACTAATTTATCATATAAAATATATTTGGTGTCCAATATATATGTGACGAATCCATATATTACATTTGGTGCCCAAGTATATACACATGTATATACCCCTTCTTGTAACAAAGTGATTAGCAAGACCAAGTGAATACTATATTAAAAATGATCATTAGCGAATTAATTATCGCTAAATATTATTTTTAGCGGCAATTAACACTCTTTATATATGTCCCTAAAGCCTTTAGCGACATTGGTTCTAATGACACTTAATTAATATCGATAAATACTTTAGCACTCTTTATTACTATCAATATTTATTACCGCTAAAAATTATTTTTATTGTAGTGGAAATATTATAGTTCTGTCTTTCTTCTCTTCTTGTGTAGTTTATTCTTGCATTAGTTTTTATTTTATTTTATAACAGTCCTATAAATATATCTCTTTGAAGTGAAAATAACTAATGTTCAAAAACTAGATAGGTCATATTTATTGGGCCTAAAATGAATTGGTCGATGGCTAAATAACGGGTCATATTTCAGCCCGTCCAATTTTTACCCAAACATGATACCAGCATTATTTATTATGGGCTTCTTCCACTTGATCAAACCCACTGGACTTTGGCCCAGTACATTTGAGAAGATTAGGAAACGTTGGATATCCTAGCCACTTTTTAAGGGGAACTTTTGTAAATAGCCATTATAGTCGCTATTGGAAATTTGATAAAAGAATAATCATATATGCGAAAATAAAATTTGGAACATAAAATTCCAAAAACTTCAAATCACATATTCATTCCGACGGCTGATCGAACCCATATACAACCGATGTTTAAGTTAAAGTTTTCTAATAATTTATTCTCTAGTTTGAATGATACAAAAATGTAATAAACTAATTAATGAAAAGCCACCTACAACTTACTAATAAACAATTGAATGAAATCGGGAAGAATCAAGTTAATTATAGGTAATTAAATAGCAAAACCTCAAAAAAATATTCAAATTTGTATTATAAATAAAATCTCATTGATCCTCGCTCCTGTCTGCTCAATATATATTCTTCTTTCTTTAAAGCCAAGTATACACATACACTGTAAATGTATATACTTTTTGAGAAATAATTAAAAATGGGGAAAGATTTATTGCCTTTTTTTGTAATGTTGCTAGTGCAATTAGGATATGCTGGAACAGTAATTATTTCAAAAGTTGTAATGGATGATGGGATGAACCCATATGTACATTTATCTTATCGACAGATTATTGCAACTATTTCTATTGCACCCTTTGCTTACTTCTTCGAGAGGTAAATAATTTTTCATTTCTGTAATAAATCTATTTATTTATTACGTATTCAAGAACTCATAATACAGTCTAGCTTAAAGAGTAGATATGTAATTCGAAATGTTTTCTTTTGTTTAAAATTGTTCTATTATCATTTTATCGATCTCTGTGTTGTATTTGATATTCTACTTGATTCTCAATATGTTCAACAAAATAATTACAGTACCAAATTCTTGTACAAGTATATTTTTTGATCTTCAAATGAGAAAAAGTGCATAATCAAGAAATTTGCCATCCTTTTGTATTATTAGTGGATAGATCGATAGCAATTAGCAAGTTATTGCCATCTTTACTAGGTTATTATTGATGATAATCAAGAAATTTACCTATAATTACCTAATAAAGTTTTATTTGTTAATAATCATAGTTTTTTGGCACTTATTAGACTCTAATTTTTTTTTTTAAAACAATCCATATTTAAATTCACATCAAATTTTGGAAGGAGTAAAACTGTCAGACTTTGAATCCATTTTGAGACAAAAGTCGATCTTCAGCACATGCATACAACAAAGTACAAACCATCACATGCAAGTATTACAATAAAATATACTCCTAGAATCTTGTTCAATAATAATTTGAATACGAAAAACAAAAAATATCATAGGAAAATCTCTTTTAAAAATATCTTGCTTTTTTCTTTTAAAAAAAATATCATATGAAAATCTTTTATAGAAATTCACAGTCTTATTTTTTTGAGAGACGTCGTGATAACTGCGTAATATTCGTATATTCATTGTTGGACTGAAGATTTTATGTTTCACCACAGGGAAACAAGACCAAAATTGACGATGTATACATTTTTCCTAATTTTCTTGTGTTCGATTTTTGGGTAAGTAATATTCTTTGTTTCTAATATGTTTTAGAGCTTTTCAATTAAGTCACAGTTAACATTTAACAACATTAATATAATCAGTGTAATTTTAAAATTCGATAAAGTGTTAGTATATAATAAAACTTTCGTTTGCAATACTTGCAGGGTAACTGCAATGCAAATGACATATCTTATCGGATTAAAAAATTCCACAGCTACAATTGCAACTGCCCTTGATAACTTAGTCCCAGCAATTACATTCCTTCTTGCCGTCCTTTTCGGGTAATTTTATATCTCTAAAATGTGAAATTTGTGATCGTACTAGATTATACTATACGTTACTTACTACAACAAGTAATATGACCGACCTGATAGTGTAAATATTTCTTATTTTATCAATGGTGTGATATTATGTTTCTTTTCACAACGTACCTATACTTAAATATGAAATTTTTAATTGATTGTTTTATTATGAAGGCTTGAAAAAATAGGAGTGACAAGTAGAGGAGGGCAAGCCAAAGTGATGGGAACAATGTTGTGCATTTTTGGAGCTATGTTGCTATCTTTATATCATGGCAAAGTGTTGATTGGACAATTGAAGATACAGTGGAAATATTCACAACATCATACAAACAAAAATATTATTGACCCTAATAATAATAATAATAATAGCCACGGAAACTTCTTCTTGGGGTCATTTCTAGTCATTATAAGTGATATAGGTTACTCTTTATGGCTAATCATACAAGTACGTAATTTCAATCTCTTTCTTATAATATAAAGTTTTTTTTTAAAAAGTCATATTTTAGTTTAATTAACTTTTCCTTTTATTAATTAGCCTAAAGTGAATGAGAGATATGCAGCTCCATATTCTAGCACAACTTTGATGTGCTTCATGGCAAGTTTGGAGTGTACAATTGTTGCCCTTTGTGTTAATCATCATGACAAAAATGCATGGTCTTTGAACCCCATCAGAGCTATTTCTGTCCTTTATAACGTAAGTATGTAGTAGTACAATATTTTTTCATTGTCACATATATTTCTATTATTATTAGTAATACTAACACATGTTTTGTTTATAATATATAGGGAATTATAAGCTCAGCGCTAGCCTTCTATTTGATTACATGGTGCATAAACAGGAAAGGACCTCTATATGTCTCTGTATTCCTCCCATTGCTATTAGTCATTTCTGCCTTCCTCAGTTGGGCATTACTTGGCGAAAAATTATACGTTGGCACGTAAGTTGAAATTTAATAAAAAGTAATTATTAAAGTAGTAATCTGTATTCTTATTCTTATTTGTTTTTACTTTGATGACCAGAATTATGGGGTCAATGTTGACTGTTATTGGACTGTATGGTTTTTTATGGGGGAAGAAAAAGGAGATGGAGCAAATTAAGGAGACCACAAAGGAGAAGGTACTTAAGAAGAAACAATTAACAAAGATTGATTTGGAATTGCAATTCTCAGAAAATTCCATTTAGATATGATTATTTACAAACTATATAGCAATAATCAAACAATAACCTAATTAGAGCCCCATAAGCTTGAGAGGTACCAACAAAAATCAATACAGATCACTCAAGCTCTGGTCTTATATAACAATTTCTTCAAGTGTATTGTTCATTACTTGTAAGATTCACCAATATTTGTTTATTTGGGCCACCAGTTTAAGCTTTTGGAACATTTAGGTAGGGAAGTTTGATGGGCTAATTAAGGCTCATACCTAAAGTGTTAAAGCCCAATTTCAAATAAGGCTAAATTTTTGGGCAAAGAACAGAAATCACATAATTTTAAGGTAAAATTATTATTTATTTCTTATAAGTTTATAATTACAAAAATCTCTCAAACTGATACAATAATATAAGCGCTGATACATTAATCTAATTTGTGAGATACAATTATCGTTAAGTAAGATAATTACATTTTATACATGATACACTAATATTATGTACATTTTATACATAATACAGTAATCTGATGCGCGAGATACATTATTTTTATGTGCTGATACATTAATGATGTGTGAAAATGAGAGATTTTAGGAATTTGTAAAACTAATAGGAAATAATTGTAATAAGAGAATTTAAAGGTGGAATTTCTGTCATTTATCCTATATTTTTTCATGAAATAATTAGCATGTTCCTCCTTTCGTATAAAGTATTAATAATGAGAAAATTGAATCATGATAGTAACACCTCAAAACAAGATTGATGTGTAAAGCAGTACAATTTTCGTAGAGGTCTAAAACTAATTGTCTATAAATGATTATTCACAAACTTTATAAACAAAAGATAGGTATTATCTATCCCTTTTTAGTAGATTTACTTTTTAGTCCATTAAAAATATTATCTTGATTTTAGCTATACGGATCTTATTATAAAAAGATTTGAAAATAACATGAATTTTTAAAATAATATTTGAGATCTTTGTGAGATTATGTTCTCTTATTCAAATTTAAGGTGGACTTAGAAGATCATGCAATTTGTTTTTCATTCTTCTTTTTCTTCACCTTTTATATCCTCAAAATAAAGAAGGCTTAATTTATAAAGCACTACTTTCTAGTGGGAAAATAAACCAAAAGAAAGAATTCCACTACGTATCGTAGTATTACACTATTGAGGGATTCATACTAAATAAATCCTTACTTGGATGGATTTATTCTAACATCATGATTTATGTAAAAGTTAATAATAGATATCGACCCACATGATATTAATTTAACCTTCTTTTGAGAGAGTCATTCACGATAGGTTGCTATCGAGGCTCTTGAATTGCATGAAATGGCAAATGAGCAGAAAAAAAGGTTCAAATTTCTTGCCGTTAAAGTACATAGATATGGCAATTACGTTTAATACCTTTACTTTATTGCACACCTTATAGTCAGTAGTGAATTTAGATTATCATTAAGGGAATTAATGGTTGTCATAAAAAATTATCATTAAAGGGTGTTGATATTTGTAGTAAAAAATATATAATTATGAGACTAGTAGAACTAGAGAACACACGAGTTCAATGATATTCTCACAACAACTAAAGTACCACTATACTAAACTTTTAAATTGATTCAAGAGGTGTCAATATAATTTGATTTCATATGTACTAATTATTATGTAGATTTAGTGGGTAAGACCCTACGTATAGATGAAATGATGATCAGTTAACCGATCTTCATTAAAAATTTATACAACACATACAAGTCAAAAGTTATATTTTTTATATTACGTATTTTATTTTGAATATTTATAATATAATCTTTGATTTCGGCATAATTTTTTTTATTTTTATGTAACTATAGAATGCTATTATTAAAAGGCCACAAAATTATTGTCGTCATGTTATAATTATAGTACTAGTTGAGTGCCTGAAGAGGAGTATAACGTCACTTACATATATTCGATTAAATAGTAAGCTAAAATGGCCCGTTTATTGCTGTTTGTTAAACCTTTTTAACGAAAAGATTGGCAAAGTTAGAAACAAAAGTTATTTATTTATGCTTTATTGCGACATGTCGTTGGGGACTCAATTTCCACTGATCAAAGCATTGATCAATTATTTGATCTTCTCACTTTAATTTACAATGATCTTTTTATTCAATAATTGGTTAGCGTCTTCTTTTAATCCTCAGTGTTGGAACATATATAAATCACAATTATTGCTCTTCATATTAGTTTATTTGGACACAAAAATTTATAGTAACGTGAAAAATAATTTTAAATATTGTAACCTTAAATTATAAATATGTATATCGTATCAACATAATTGATAACTTTAATTTCTATTTTGAGTGGTTCATCATGATTATGTTCTTTCAAACCCATAAGATATCAGTACACAAGATTTCAAATTTATTTCATCATTAATTAAAAATTAAAATTAATATATTTTCTTATGAACGTGATCATACTTTTAACTTTTTGTTTTTAATCAAGGTTACCTAGACCAATTTGACTAGGCCGTAGACAAATTAATTTTTATTTGAATCACACCTCCCTTTTATTAGAGCAAATATCAGACAAAAATTTGTAGATCAATGTGTACAATTTATTCATGTTAATAATTTTTTTGGACTAATTATTTAAAGGGCAACTTATATATATATATATATATATTTATATATATAAAGTACTTTTTTTTATGGGAAATGACTTTAATCACGCTTATCAAGCTACTTTTTATGATAACAAGTGCTGCATAACATGCAATATATATGTGGTCATTTAGAAAATATCTACCAACATTATTTTCTTTCTCCTTCCTCTCTAGCTAGGTCACCCACCATATATATATATATATATACATCCTATAAAAAATATCAAACACCAAGATTGAAGAAATTAAAGAAGAAAATGGGGAATGAATTAATGTTTTTTGTAGTAATGGTGATCGTTCAAATTGCGTTTGCTGGAATGATAATAATAACAAAATTAGTGATGGATAGTGGCATGGATCCTTTCGTTCAGTCAGCATATAAGCCTATTTTTGCCACCATCTCCATTGCTCCCTTTGCTTATTTCTTAGAAAGGTACACCTTTGGCTTTTTCTTTTCAAAAACATTACTTATGGAGAAGATCAAGATGGGCAAAATTCAAAGTGGATTGTTTTAATGCTACCTCTTCTTATCTCATTGTTTATTAGTCTATTTGCTTGTTCATATTTAAAATAATTAATTAACGATAAGTTAATTATATACACTATTTTTAACAAAATGTATATATAGTACTGTAATAATAATGGTAAAGTAGGTATAGAATGATTAATTGTTTTTTTATTTTTAAATTAAACAAATAAATATAAACAAATGTTGGTATAATGGACAAATAAATATAAAGGAGGAAGTATATCATAATTATTTGATTCAGCCGCTCTACTTCATATTACTAAGACCACATATAAGTAAGAATATATGTTATTTTATTTGTCTCAATATACATTATACAAGTGAAATCAAGAAAGTCAATTAAATTTTTATATAATTTTTAAATATTTATTCACGCATCGAAAGTTCTTTTAGCTATTTTGCATCAAGTTGGAAGAAGATTTTAATTTATAATAAAGAAATAATATTGATGCTTTGTTTTTATTTTTTTAATATAGATTTTATCATATTCAACTAGATGACTTTTGTTAGACTTGTCATTCTTTTTAAAAGAATTATTTATTAAGAGTTGTTTATTAAATTATTTTAATTAAATATGCTTTAAAACTTTTTAAAATATTATTTTATATAATTATATAATAAAAAACGTAATATATATATTTTTTTATTTTACTAAAATAGACAATGAAAAAAATAGTTTTTATTATAAAAGTTCAAAGTAAAATGAAATAGTGAAACTACTTACGCTTAAGTCAGTCCGTTATTCAATTTTGAATTTGAAAATAACAAATTATCAACTGAAAATTCTTTAGTAATATATTATTTGTTGCTCTCCCTTCCATATTAATTATTAACACTCTAAATAGTTATCTAAAATGAGTTGTTAATATGCAAAATCAAAATAAAATCATTATTTTTTAATTTTATATTTATATATTCTTAAAAAGATTTTAAAAAATAATGAAAACGAGTGTATAACTTGTTTAGGACGGAAGAGTATTTCTCTTACCTTTTCTAGTAGCACTAGTCCTTTTGCTTTTTTGTTTTGTTGTTTTCCGCTCTTGTTACATTTTATATCTTTTAGGATGTTTGCGTTTTTAGTTTGTCCTCTCAATTTATTTGGCAATATTATACTTTTGTCTATATATTACATAACAAATTGATATATTTTTACTTGTATTTAATTTATTATTCATAAGGGAATTTTTAAAATTTCTGACTCATTAACTATATAAAGTATACAAATTGGAAGCATGAACGAGGATTTTTCTTTTCTAGGCAAATTAAATAGACGTGTATACTCCCTTCGTTTCAAAAAGAATGACCTTCTTTCCTTTTTAATATGTTTCAAAAAGAATGACTTTTTTCTTTTTTTGATAACAACTTTTCACGTGGCATGTTTAAGGTCACAATATAAAAGGAAAATTTTATACATTTGACTTAACTTTAATTTAGAATCACAAGATTAAAAAGTCTTGTTTATACTCTTAAATTTCGTGCCAAGTCAAACTAGATCAGTGAAATGGAGGAAGTACTTTAGTTGTCCTGCAATTTGAGATCGATAACATATAATCTTTTATCACTTTTTTTTTTTAATTATATTTCTCTTATTTCCTCATCTTGTGACAGGAAAACTAGACCCAAGATGACACGCTCTATACTTTTTCAGATATTTTTATGTTCTATTTTCGGGTAAGAGTCCTCTTTTCCGTTGAAAAACATTATCATAAATTATATATTGCTATAATTAAAAGTTAGTCATCGTTATTGAGTTTTAAATTTATAAGTAAAAAATTAAAAATATATGACCGACTTTAATTTATTTGAGATTAATATATTGACCATTATTGTTTTTATACTTCCTAATTATAACTCACTTTTACTTTATTTATTTATTTTTTTAATCGTGGAATATGCAGGATAACGGCGAACCAATATGCATATTTTATTGGGTTAAATAATTCAACTCCAACAATTGCTTCCGCCATTGATAATCTAATCCCAGCTTTCACCTTTATCATAGCCGTACCCTTGGGGTAATTAATCATTTTCTCTACAATTCTCAACTAAAAAAAATAAATCAAATTGGAATATGATAAATAAAAAAAAAAGAAAATCGCATTTTTAGTCCCTATGTTAAGGCTAATTTCTTATTTTAGTCCTTGTGTTATTTAACTTAGCAATATTAATCTTTAATTATATTAAGTGAGTGATTTTAATCCTTCAACTAACATACTCAAAAAAATTAACAGAGAATTCACTGCTAAACGGGGTAATTCGGATATTTTAAAGTAATTGCTTGAGAAAACAGAATTTTTAAAAAAAAAATCATTCGTTCCATAATTTATCGTTTGTCGATTTGAGAGGGAGGGTTAATGCCTATCAAGTTGGTTTTTGAAATTGTAGCTCAAATCGATGGGCTTGTTCTTCTAGATAGAGATAGGGAAGACTTTGTTCTTCAAAGAGAGAGAATTGAAAAGGAAATATCCGAACTACCCCTTTTAATAGTGAACTCTCTGTTAATTTTTTTTGAATCTGTAAGTTGAAGGACTAAAATCACTTACTTGATATAATTGAAGGTTAATAATGCTAAGTTAGATAACACGAGGACTAAAATAAGAATATAGTCTCAACACAAGGACTTAAAATGCCGTTTTCCCTAAAAAAATAATAATAAATAATTGTAAATAATTTTAATATTGTGGGTGCAGGGTTGAAAAATTGGGATTAAGAAATATAGCAGGACAAGCCAAGTTTTGGGGTACAATAGTTTGTGTTGGAGGTGCAATGTTATTGTCATTATATCATGGAAAAGTTGTGATTGGTCAATTAGGATTTCACTGGAAATATGAAGAAAATACAGGCAAAGATGTCAATTCTTCCCATTCCAACTTCTTTTTAGGACCTTTTTTACTTATAATGGCTAGTCTCACTTATGCCATTTGGTTAATCATTCAGGTAAAATTTATCAGTTAATCATGATTAAAGAATAATTATGCATATACAAGATGATATGTTTATTAATTGATGTGATGTAAACACACGATAAATTTTTGATTGTTTTTTGGTTAATTAGGGAAGGGTAAGTGAGAAGTATGCAGCTCCATATACATGCATAACTTTGATGTGCTTCATGGCAAGTGTGGAGAGTGTCATTATTGGATTTTGCGTCGTTCCAAAACTTTCTGAATGGGCTTTAAATCCCATTAGAGCTATCTCCGTGGTCTATAATGTACGACTCTTTTCGCTTTCATTTGCATTCTTCTCTCACATCAATAATTGATAAATGTCGATTTTAGTTCCTATGATATCTGACTAAATATATTAGATTTTCATTCGAAATTTTCTTTCGTTGATGTTGATAACAGGGAGTTGTGAGTACATCATTTGCATATTTTCTAAGCTCATGGTGCATTGAGAAAAAAGGTCCTTTATATGTCTCCATGTTCAATCCGTTGTTATTAGTTATTTCCGCGTTCCTCAGTTGGACTTTGCTTCGTGAGAAACTATACCTTGGAGTGTAAGTATATATATATATATAAAGCCAAATACTTTCTTTTCATATTGTAAGCTAATTATAATTTTCTTAGTAAAATATTTAGCAGTTCTTTGATCATTATTTTAATGAAACAACAGAGTTGTAGGATCAATCATAGTAGTAGCTGGGCTTTACGGATTTTTGTGGGGCAAAAAGATGGAGACAAGTGCAGAAAATATTGAAGTAAATAAAGAGAAGATGATGAAGACGTTCAATAAATCAGTTGATTTGGAATTACAATTACCCAAATCTAATGATTAGATATCATCAGAATTAGCCAAAACTAAATCATGAGATGAGAATTGTTCAAGACCATATAAACAGACTACTCAACCGGTGGGTGTAGGTTATTAACCACCAATGTGGACTTCTTCACAAGTTCATATCTTTGCATTTTTGAATTTAAAATTGTGAATGTTATTAATTGTTAGTTGATAATTGGACTTGTAAAATGAAAGCTCTAAATCTCCAAAGGCTCTAAACTTCTTATCAAAATGGTGACTGGAACATGGACAAATCCAGACTGTTTCTCTCAAACCACCTCTGTGAGAATATTAGTACAATCACAAGAACAAATAAATAATTTTGTTGTAAATATTTATGGGGTTAGTATAATTGTCACAATATTGTTAGGGTTTCAAAGGTGTAAACACGAAATGAAGGGTTATGACTTTGTCGAAGAGTTGTGACCTTTATGAAATGTTGCGTCTTTTCTAAACTTGTGACCGTTTGAAAGATTGTGCCTGTTCCAAAGCGTAGTGATATTTTTGAAAGGTTGTCTTTTTTAAAAAAGTGGTGACATTTACCCTTTGTTGGCTATAAATAGAGAGATTTTGTTTCATTTGTCTGCATTGAATTTTTCCATTCTTTTGTATACATTTCTTAAAAAAACAAAATCGATCGATTGTGTCTGTGTGTGATTTGTGCTGTCATTTTGAGGTCGTTGAAATTATCAGCGTTTGAGGTACCGCTACTTCCTTAATGGTTAATCCATTTTATCTTGGGAGGAATTAATATAAAACCTGAATACTTGAGGGGATAAAATAACAGTGGGTTCTGTGACCTTGGGTTCTTTTCTTTTTCTTTTCATCTTTTATTATTTCTGATTCACTAATTTGATTAGAGGAGATAACATATATTACACTTAGGATTAATAACGACTCTAAATGCAATAACATTAATTCAGTTATAGCTAAATCTTTTTAATCTATTGTCAATATCTCTTTTATTGTTGTAACAATAGAGTTTGATAATAATATAGAGAATGATAAATACTCTAATAAAACTGCTTGGGACCACTACAACAAAAATGATCATTTTAATTGCCGCTAAATATATATTTTTAGCGGCAATTGACACTCTTTGTATATGTCCCTAAAACTTTTAACGAAATTGGTTTTAATGACACTTAACTAACGCCGATAAAGACTTTAACACTCTTTATTAATATTTATATTTAATACCGCTAAAAGTTATTTTTATTGTAGCGGACCTGGTTATAAGAACCAAAAGAGGAAAATAACCTCTGATTAACAAGATATTCCATTCTCAGTCCCAGATCCCTGCACCCTTCACAATAAGGCTAGCAAAGGTTTGTTTTAGGCCAAAAAATATTTTACTATTAAAATTTAATGATTATAATTTCACTTAAAATAATATTGAAGATGATTAAAAAACATACAGAATTTAAATAAAAAGCAAAAATATTTTAGAAACTTTGATTGGAATTACTTAAATTTTATATGAATAAATAAAGTTTTTATAGTAAGAACCAAGTTAATGTATTTAAAAGAAATAGCTAAAATTTTATTAACTAAAATTGATTTTTTCTTTTATAAAAGTTATAATATTACCATGTGAAGTTAAGCAATTTACATCTTTTAAAATAATATATTAAAAACAAATAATATGTAAGAACAGAAAAAGAAATTCTACATTAATTATTATTATTTTTGACAGGAGAATATATGTATTGTCTTTTATCAAAATTTAACTTTATGCCATTAATTTTATCAAGACACCACTAAATAACTTGATGTGGAGTAAAATTGGATTTACAAAAGGAATATAGTATAATACTCACTAAAAATTTTGTTGATCAAGATAATCCAACTTTAACACTTACACAACATTGCTTATATAAAACTGATTATCCCGGTCCACTAAATAATGTTCAATCTCCATCCCCTACACTAACTCACCCCTCCCGTTCCCACCAATATCCGTTATGAGTTGTTTAACCCACGTCACTCCCTCATCCTTCCACTAGTCCTTCCACTCAATCTATATAATAATATAAATCTGAATCATAGGGAGGCTGATGTGGCATGCTTCTAAAGCCAGGATTAATTTATTATTTTTTTGACTTTTTTTTTTGAATTTTCTTCTTTCATTTTTTATTAATTATTTATGTAATAATTTAAAAATCTATCATATTTATTATATTCAATTATTATTGATGAGTTACAAAAAAACCTTCATCTTTTTGCATTCTCCACTTAAATAACATGTCTTCTCAATTTCCTCCTATCTTATTCTTAGACTCAAACAATCTATAAATAACAATCATATATGGAGTTGTTTGATACTCAATATATTATTTTTGTGGTCAGACATTTTTTTTGTTTGACTTAATTTTCTTCTCTTTTTTATTTTTTAGATTTTGCAGGAACATCAAACAAGTTTCATTGAACATACATGCATTTATCATTGAGAGGAAAATTCAACAACGTATCAAAACAACAACAACAATCAGAAAGAAGACAAAAATAACAAGCAACAAAAAAAGAACAACAAAATTGACACAACACATTGCAAGCTAATTTAGAGATGAGGAGAATAGATATTAGAATGAACAAAAACATCGTGGCTCTTTTACTTTGTTTATTCTTCTTTTGATGATGGAGTGTTATTTTTTCATGAAAAGAGAAAGAGATAATTTCTCATAATATTTCTGAAGGTACTGATGTAAGAAGAAAAATCATGTAATAATCAAATTTCTTCAAAATATTAAGAGTTTTTGAAATTTGTACTATAATTTCTTCTTCTACAAAAATTATATATTGAAAGAAATAATCATTTTGATTAAGAAACTTATAGAATGAATAATAAGTGATCCAAGAGCAAGAAAATTATTTAGAGAGATTTAATTTATTTATGGAATTCATATTAAATTAGGATGAGAATAAGGAGAAGTCTACCAATATTTTAATTCCATTTTTTTTGTTTTTTCCTTAAAACGTATTTCTAATTTATTTTTCCTTATCTATCTTTAATTAAAGTTTGTTTTATTATCTTTTATATATTTTAAACTGAAGTTTGTCTATATTCTTGTAAATTTATTTTATTTTTAGATTTGATATTTATTTCTAATTCTAAACATTCGAAAATTTTACTTTCAAATTTTATTGAATATCAAAGCTAACCATATTTAATTTCATTCATCATTAATTTTACTTCCTTGCCTTAATTTGATCTCTTTATTATAATTTATATCATTTCTTTAAATTGCTTTTTTCCTTTTTCTTTTTTCTTACATTTTATTATTTATTTGTTACAAGATAATAGTTATTATAAATTGATAAGAATTGCATGTATATTTTACAAAAATTTAATTTTTTTTTATTTAAATTAAATTTAGTTCATTTCTTCTGTGAAAAGATTCATATCTATACGTAATAATAATAAAGTTAAAGTTAGAAAAGAATAACAACCTTCTCACTTCAGATATTTATTGATTTTATCATATTTTTATGACATTTTCTCTAATATTTTCTTAGAATAATTGCTAAAAATTGTGTCTAGATTTCTTTATTTATTTTTCTAATTCTTATTTTATACATTTTACCTAATTTTTAATGAAATTTTTACCTTGAAATTTTGCACAATATTAAATATGACCATACTTAAATCCTTTCATCATAGATGCTACTAATTTTTAAAATTTTCTTTCCTTAAACTCATCATAAATGTAATTTATATCATTTCCTTAAATTATTTTTTGTTCTTTTTATTATTTATTTTAAAACTAACTGTTATAACTTTATAAAAAAATGCATTTTATTATACATAAATTGACTTTAATTTGTCATTTATTTCTAATTTCCATTTTTTTTGTTTCCCCCCCCCCCCCCCTCTTAAAACGTGTTTTTCTTATCTATCTAGATATAGTTTTTCTTTTATACATCTTTAATATATATATATATATATATATATATTATATATATATATATATATATATATATATATATATGGCCTAAAATTTATTTATTTATTTATTTATTTCGTTTTTAAATTTAATAATTTTTAATTTTTAAAACTAAAAATTTTACCTTCAAAATTTACTGAATATCAAAGTGACTACATTTAATTCCATTCATCATCAATCATATATTTTTTTTACTTCATTTTGATTATTACTTTCATTTATATCATTTTCTTAATGCATTTTTTAAAATAATTTTTTACCTTTTTTAATTTGTTTTTTACAAGATATTTGTTATTATAACATGATAAGAATCAAATATATATCTTTTATGAAATTTAACTTTTTTTTAATTTAGATCACTTTTTCGGCTAAAGATTCATTTATATGTGTGTAATAATAAAATTAAAATTAGAAAAAAGATGAAAACCTTCTTATTTCAGATATTTGTTTATTTTAATCAATTTTATTTTGACATTTTCTCTTATATTTTTCTTAAATAATTGTTGAAAATTATGTGGAAGTTTATTTATTATATTTATTTTTTTTAAAAATACTTTTCCAAATTTTGAAAAGACAAAAATTCTACCTGAAAACTAAATTATCAAATACGCCCATATTTAAATCATTTCATTATTGATGATATTAATTTTTTAAATTTCTATCTTTAAATTCATCAATAATGTTATGCATTTTCTTAAATCATTTCTTTTCCTTTCTTTTTTCTTTTTACTTTTTATTTCTTTGTTTATTTCAAAAATTAATTGTCCTAAATTGCATAGAAATGTATTAGAATTTGTTTGGCCATTTTATTTTGATTTTTTAGGTATTTCTTCTACTAAAGATTGATATCAATATGTTATAAGTATATCAATGTTATTCTTAAATGTTTGTTGAAATCTATATAATAATATAAGCTGAATCATAGGGTTGCTAATGTGGCATGCTTCTAAAATGAGGATTCATTTTTTTGTTTTTTGATAATTTTTTTTAATTTTCTTCATTCATTTTTTTATTAATTATTTGTTTAATAATTTTAAAATCTATCATATTTATTATATTCAATTATAATTCATGTGTTACAAAAAAAACTTTCATTTTTTTGCATTCCACTTAAATAATGTCTTCTCAACTTCCTTCTATCTAATTCTTAGGACTCAAACAATCTATAAATAACAATTATATGGAGTTGTTTGATATTTATTTTCATTTTTTCCGTTTTTGTTTATTTTTTCTTCATTTTCTTCATTGATCATGTATTTAATAACTAAGAGAGAGAATATATAAAAAGTGATGCGGAAATATGCATGGCTACCATGTTCATGAAGATTATAGATATGTTTTACATAATTATTATTTTTGTCATAGTAGCTAAATACGAGGACAAGGTGAAGACGTTTTTTATGATAGTGTCAAATTAGTTTTGTACAAGTTTGACAAAATAAAGAAGAAATTTTGTGGCGATAATTAGTTATTTTTCAAATATAAGGTATGTATTTTTCAGAACAACATTGTTCGATAAAGTTTGGAGCGTTACATATATAATTATTTTTTATATCGGGTAAATGTTAACTTTTTCTTCTAAAATAATGTGTTGATTTTCTTAGGAAAGAAATTGGCGATTCTTAAAAGTCTATCTATCTATCTATCTATATAATAATTGTTGGACTAGAATAGTGTGGTGTTTTCTATCTATACTTTGCTGATTATTTTTTTTGTTTATCTTCCTACTTATTATTGAACTTATTATAAAAATAAATATCTCAATTAACTTTATTTCGGATTGTCTTATCATTTTCTATGATTAATATTCATTATTTTTGTGTCATAGTATACAAATGTCAAAAATATTAAAGTAACATCCTTAATCCTCTTAATTACAATGACTCTTCTTTCTTAGGAATGTATATTGAATGTAATTTTAATTTGCAATATGAAATATACTCTTAATTTTTTTTATATAAGCTAAACAAAACTAGAAGAATTAGGAATTTGTGTATCCCATTTTTTTCAATTCTTTTTGTTTAGCTAATTCTTTTTTTTATGTATTTTTAAATGTATTTTCTTTCTAACATTATTTTGTCTTTTAATTTTAATTAACTTTTTTTAGTAATTTTGATATGATAATTTTTTAGGTTGGTGAACATATAAATACTAGAAAGTATGTAGTGATTAAGTAATAAACAAAGAGGAGGAAGAAGTCTGAATTAAAAAAAAATGATGTAAAAAACTAAAAAAGTTCAACTAAAGAGTATGTACCTTATAGATGACTTAGAATAACTATTGTTATAAAATATAGATATATAATTGATTTTTGATAACTTATTTTATGATTTAGAATAATTTTTTTTTAATTCATTTCATAACCGCGACTAAGTACACTAATTATATTATAAATTAAATGTATCATTAAGTGCACAATACATTTTATTTGTTAATTTTTTGTTATTAAATTATTATATTTTACATCATCTGCGCAACGCGCGGACACGTATACTAATATATATATAATGTCAATACATTGAAGACCAGATATATAAATATTGCAAGAGAGTACAATGTGTTTGTAACATAACTCGAATAAGGAAAGATAAATTTGGTTCAAATGAAATGTTTAGTCGTTTCAATGGCTTATTTTACTTAGATCAAATGCTTAATGTTTTGTTTGAGGGAAAAAAGAATTTGAATACAATGTGCTCATGTCAATTTCCTATTTTACGTGAATAACCATCATAAATAAGTTATTTTTTGTCATTAGAACATCATCAATAAGTAATTTAGATATTTATTTGACAAATAAAGCTGATGAATTTGGTATATGTATAACAAAGATCTCTATAAAAAAAAAATTATTACATGTATTACATATTATAATAGTTTTTAAAATATACTTATTTGGTAATATTAGGAAAGGTTTAACTATTGAGTTGGTCGGTTTTTGGACATTTAATGCTTTTATAAAAACTAAAATTACTCCGTCCACTTTTAATTGTCATGTTGCGCTTTTCAAAAGTTAATTGGACTAATTTTCAAAGTTAAATTAGATTATATTAATTTACTATTTTAAACAAAAAAAATTAGATATTCAAAAATAATACGAAATGTACTATAAATTGCATTTTTTGCATATTAATATAATTAAAAAAATATGTAATAAAATATGTAAAATCCTTATAGTTTGACTCTAAAAAAATTAAATTACGATGACTAAAAATGGACGAAGGGAGTAGGATTTTGATTATTCTTGAAATTGGGTTTCAAAATATCCTTCCAAGTTTGTTTTTTGGGTTAAAAAAGAATCTTTTTAATTAATAATGAAAAATAAATTCGTTACACTAACACTAACACCACACCAATAACTTTGAATTGTATCCATAACATATTGATGTTAACAATAATGCCTGTCAGTCTGACCTTCAATCGTAACACTTTGACCAACGTTTCTTCCTTGATAATAAAAATAAATTGTGCATAATGGCATGTGATGTATAAAATATAACACGAATGAATAAGAACATTCTATTTTAATAATGTTTTTGGATTATGATAAAAAAAGAATCAATGCAGAATAACTATTTTTTTTCTTTGATTATGCTATAAATCGTAACAGACGCATATGTTATAAGTCTTGTAACCTTTTTTTTTTGTTTTCATTTATTAAGCATATTCTAAATTTGAATTTCAATGTGTCTATTTGTAATTAATTAACATTAGTCAAAGAAAATGGAATATTTTATAGACTGTCCGCCGAATCGTTAGTTAGGGGAATAAGTTTATTTAAGACATGCAATTGGAAATTTATTAATTTGTAGTTGATTAATTATAGTAACTATAAACTTGAGTCTTTTTTTACAAAAGAATGGGGAATTGGTGGTGTCCTCTTATTCAAAATGAAAGCATCACTCTCCAGTGGAAAAGTAAAGAAATAGAAAACAAAACAAAAGAAGGAATTCCATTAGCCTAGTGTACTCTTTTAAAGGATTAATTCATTATTAATGCTTCAATAATGGTTTTATTCTAACAATTCATGTTAAAAAATATATATTCATAAGGTACACATCAGCCTATGTGATTACCTTTATAAATTCGATCTTTTAAGATTCTTTAGTATCGAGTTATGACTTTAGTTATTATTTATGGAAAAAGATTCAAAATATCTTTAAACTATGCGAAATAAATTATTTATACTCTCCATTATATTTTGGGATAAATAATCTTTAGTGACGATATTCTGGGCTTTGTGACGGCTTATGTAGCCGCTAAAGGTCTAGTTCTTTTGTAGTGAATCCTAGTTGGCAATGCTTAGGTGGAGGTAATACTCCCACTTGGATTGTCACGTCACTAAAAATTTGAAGTGTTAACTCTAGAGAATATTTATGGTCTCTTGGGATAACGACAGTGACTTTTTGATCTAAAAATATAACGAAGTGTATAAGTTAGATTATTTTGCCTAATTCAAATACAGTTTTGATCATTTTCCATATTATTTATAATTTTGATAATGTTATACGTTATGAATCGAAGAGTCCCTTGTGATAGCTTGGTAGTCTCGAATATCATGATATATCGAACTACTGCCCGGCCCGGCGCAACACATAGACGAGCCCAGAAAAATTGTTCAATGGCATGACCGTAAAAAGTAATTACAGCTCAACTAGTGCATAAAAATGGCAGTAAATTTAGGAACAGTGGATATAACGTTTTAAAACTTTACTTACGCACGATAAGTAAGAGCTGTGTTGATTACACATTCAACGTAATTTAATTACTTAAATTTCAAATATATATTTATTTTTACTAAATTCATTGAATTTAAAATACTAATATAAAATTTTAATAACTTAAAAGAATTAAAATCTGAAATTCATCATAAACTTTAAATCGAACTCTGGATACGGTAATAGACACGCTTTTATGCACCATAGGCTGAGGGACACAGAGAAAAAGGAAATAATATTTTTGGTGTCATGTTTTAAAAGAGGATTTTTTTTTTAGCAGAATGCTAAAACGACCCTTATTGTTAAATCTCTTTAACAAAAAACAGCTTGCCAAAAGTTGATTTATTTAAGCTTTTTTGTGTGTGTGTGACAGGACGCTTTTCTGTTTTGGGACTCAAATTCCACTCAAAGAATTGATCAATTTTTTGATATTCTATTTTTACAATCGTCTTTTTTAATTCAATAATTGAAGTCTTCTTTTACTTCTCTTTTCTGTCATTCTCAGTTCAGTCCTTTTCAAATCATATGTATCACAAAATAAACCGATATTATATGATTTAGGGTCTACACCCTTTACTAATAATTGCACATATATTTTTTTTAAAATTTAAAATTAGTGTATTATCTCTTATTTATATATATATATATATATATAAGAGAAACTTCATGCTGAAGTAGGCACGTCTCTGTCGACGTGTCTTCTTATGAAAAATATTTCATCTATTTTACTTTAATTTATTTAGCGTATATTTTTTAAAATTTGAAATCTATTTTAGCTATGACTTTTACTTTTAATTCATATTCTTTAATAATAGTTTTATTATTTTGAATGTCAATAATATTTATGTATATCTTGTACTCCCTCCGTTTCAAAAGAATAACCTCCTTTTCTTTTTAGTCTGTTTAAAAAAGAATGATCTCTTTCTCTTTTTTGTAACATTTTAAAATCAGTTTTCCACATGACATGTTTAAGGCCACAAGATCAAAGGGCAATTTTGTACATTTAACCAAATTTTAATTTATGACCACAAGATACAAAAGTCTTCTTTATACTTTTAAACTCCGTGCCAAGTCAAACCAGGTCATTTTTGTGAAACGGAGGAAGTAACTATTTTGAATACAAAATCTACTAATGATGACGAAAAATACTTTAATCATAAATATTCTTACATTAAATTTGAGCAAACAAAAAGTAATTAACAACTTAAATTAGTTAAAAATCATATTAAAATTTATTCAATTTTCTAAATTCTATCTATATAACATAAATTAAAACAAAATAAATAATAGATATTGACTTGTACTAGCACGGATACATATAAAAGTCATACTTTAGATCGTAAAGGTGACTTAATTAGACCAATTTGACTATGCCTAAAACAATTTTTTATTTTAGTCATATCTTTTACGATAGAGAAAAGTAGAAAACTATGCAATTATTGTATATTCATATACATATATATAATCGTTGAAAGTCTAACAATATTCCATTTGAATTCCACATCCAACAAACAAGTTTGTCAATTAAAAAGTTTCTTATATATATAAGCTTAATGATCAATAAATTTAAAATTCACATTATAATCACGATCTGAAGTATCTAATCTTAATAATCTTATTCATCAGTTATCTTAATGGTTAACATGAACAAAAAGACATGTTTATCATAACGAATTCATCATGATCACAATTATCATTATAATTAACCAATTGACACGATCGAGTCAATCATAAATATACATAGCATGTAATTAAACTAAATGCAACATATAATATATTATAAACTTGTATATTTCAACAGATTAAATTTTATTTTGCGCCAAAACTAGTTAAAGAGTAATTTAAATTGAATAGGTCATTTCATAATAACTTTATTTAAATAGGAAAAATATATAAATTCCTCTTTAAACTTGTTCAATCCAAAACAAAAACTATTTCCATATGTCAACTTTACGAACGACTTGTTAACTCCTTAATATTCTTGTTTGAAGTATAACTAAAAGCCCTCAGGCAAAAAATATGCGGTGTAAACCCATATTCAAAATTTCAAAGATGTCATAGCAAATGGGAAAGTTATTACTCCCTCCGTTTAAAAAAGGATGATCTAGTTTAACTTGGAACGAAGTTTAAAGAACGAAGATTTTTTTAGTTTTGTGGTTCTAAATTAAAGTTATGTCAAATGTACCAAAATGTCATTTAATCTTGTGGTCTTAAACATGTCACATGGAAAGTTAAAGTTAAAATATTGTCAAAAAAGAAAAATAATCATTCTTTTTTAAACAGACTAAAAAAAATATGATCATTTTTTATAAACGAATTTTTTTTAAAACGAATGAATTTTTTTAAAAAGAATGAAGTATTGAGAAAAAAGAATCAAACAAACAAAAAGGGTGGAAGGCCCCCACAAAAATTCACTATATTATCACAACTTGTACCTAGTTACTCGTTTGAGATATAATTACTACTATATATTAACAAAAAAGAAAATTAAGAATAGTTTAATTGGACAAGCCCAATTAAAAGGTGCCATGCGTATCATTTAATTTAGGTCATGTTAATTTCTTTTTTCAGCTTTCACGCACCTTTAATAAAGTATGGATGGGCGATAGAGAGTTGTTTAGTGGTAAATATTCAAAATTTTAAGTTTAAGATAATTAGTTCGAATGATAAAAGAGAAAAAAATTAAATAATAATATTATTGCTTCTATGATTTAGGTAATTTTCAACTAAAATAGGTCAAATACATAAACAAATTCCTAAAGTTATTGGATTTTTCCCACCTTAACTATGCTATTTTTTCTATTAAATCATTGAATCACTAAAAAATTGTTCCTTTTAAACACGTTGGCTGATGTGGAACCAGATTTTGTGAAGGATATTGATAGAGGATACATATGTTTTTCAGAACTCATTAGTCCAATTGATAGTAAACTGTTTGAAAATAATTGTGTTTTACTTCAAGTCATTTGAACACATTAGAAAACAAATGAGATTAACACACAGTTTATCTTCAATCTTTCAATTACAATTATTACAATACTAATACAATTAAAGATATTTATAATAGAAAAGTCGATCAAAATTGATAAAAAATATTTTAAAAAAATAAATTATAGATAATTTAATAATTTAATAAAAAAATGACACAGAAAGTACCTAAAAGAAAAACCAAAAAATTTAAAAATCTGCTTGTGAGTTTGCTCATTCCAAAAAGTGAAAATATGTGGTGTGTCAGAAAGAACATGTAGACATAAGATCTATTTATTCCAGAAATATATATGCTATTTATATAGACACCACTCACTAGACCATTCGACCAGCTCTCTTCTCTAAAGTAAAAAAAAAAACAAAAAAACTTTGGCCCATTTGGCCATAATAAATAATAATATTAAATTACGAGATCGAATTGAAGTTTTGTTCGAATATGTGATTTAAAGTTTTTGTTTTATATATTTTTTCATGAACATAAGAATCTCATAAATTGTAAGACTATTATAAAATAGTCTTCATTATTTAGTCAATCTTATCAAATAAATAAAAGTTTATAAATTCACATAATAAATTATTACAAAGCCATTATGATTTTACTTAATATAAATGATTTTTTTTTATCAAACATTAAAGTTGTAATAATTAATTTAGTTGATAAAAAAATTTGATAAAAAAATAATGAACTTAATGAATATAAATGATAAAGTATGAATTGATTTAAAGTAATAATAAATTTTATGTTGGTGAGAATAATAAATTTTAAAAAATAATGATATATTATAAATTTTAGGGCAACTTTCACAGATAGCAAATAAAAGAATCATATTTATATGCTATAGCAAAATTTGCAAAATTGCGCTCCATAGCAAACATATAAATGTATAATTCGCTATACATATACAATTGTATGATTCGCTGGCCTATTTCGCTGCAATTGTATAATTCGCTGGCCTATTTCTCTACAATATCTGTATAAAATTTGCATTCGTATACAATTGAGTCGAAGTAAAATGTTTGTATATTGTATAATTATAAGTGTATAGAAAGAAGATATATATTTTTGCATGTGTATATACAATTTTCTCTCGCTTTATACAAAACAGAAACACAATTTATACACTTCTGTTGTATAAAGTGAGAGAAAATTATTTTTCGCTGCAATTGTATAATTCGCTGGCCTATTTCGCTACAATATATGTATAAAATTTGTATTTGTATACAATTGAATCGAAGTAAAATATTTGTATATTGTATAATTAAGTGCATAGAATGAAGATATATGTTTTTGCATGTGTATATACAATTTTCTCTCGCTTTATTCAAATTGCTATGCTTAGACTGTATATATCTCTGTTTTATGTCATTATCCTTTTAAGCCCGTGTTAGTAAATGTTAGATTTGGTGTATATTTGACAAAGGTTAATGGAGATGACGAGTGGTCATTTTGGTTCTGTGAACAAGGTACTGGAGTTTTTAGCTGTCCTGCTGGAAAAAATCCAATGTATTCATACCGTAAATGCATTGTATTTGGAAACACAAATCACTCTATTTTCAAAGTGAACCAGGTATTGAGAGAGCTTAGTAGAGAGTGGCCTGGACACTCAAATGAAGCGAGAGAGGCAAGCGACACTGGCAAACAGTTTGCTAAGGAACACAAATAAATCAAACTGTTTGCTAAGGAACACAAATAAATTAAACGGCCGCTACTGTATTTATTTTACATTATTTTGCTATTCTATACAATTATTAAATTTTATTTGCATATGAAATAAATGACTAGTAGATATAATTATGAGGCAGTTTAAACAAAATATAATTTGTTGGTCACCTTTGTATTTTAAAAAATTCAAATCATAATAAAAAATTCTCGAATCATTTTGAAGAATATAAAATTCATCTCATGATATGAAATTATAATGCAAATTTTATCTTACAATTTTCTATTGTGATATGGTATCGACTGATCAAACATCTGCTATATCTAAATTAATCAGCCATTAATTTCATAATTCATATACCTATTGAGTAAATAAGAAAATAAAAAATACTATACATGTAAATACGTCCATTCATTTGTATTTTTTTAACCAAATATTAAAATATAATAATACTTAATATATAATTCGTCGTATAAAACTCACTCTTAATTTTTATAATTTTATTTGTTTTCATAATAAATTAAATCTTGAATCTAATTCGAAAGCTAGCACATAATTAGAGACTAAAGAGTTCATATAACAAAAAGATCAGTATCCATCTCTTTCTTATCCGATGCGAAGCGACGCCAAATCAACCCTCTAATACATCTTTATCGGGCCTAAGCAATATATATAGAGTGTTTTAGGGAAAAAAGATTTGATATATCATTAATTTTTTCATTTAGAGTTAATACTTTCATTACGAAATGACTTATATATGGTATACAAATGACTCATACATATTCATTTTTTCTAATGGAAGTGAAAAAATAAATTATAATTAATTTTCAATTTTTTAAATTTTTTTAAATTTATTATTTTGATGATCAAATTTATTTATGTTTCACTATTTTTTTGTAGAATTTATTATATGTTCCAACTTTTTTTATTTTTACAAATATAAAAACTAAATTACAATATAGCCGCAATTTAAAAATTTCCTTACACCAAAAAACAAAAGAAAAAAAGAATAACAAATTCGAATAATGATAATCAAAGAAATCTAAAAATAATTATTGTATAAAAAAGATTAAAATATTCCTTAAGCTTTACTATACGGATTATATATACCCCTATATAATTTTTAAATTAAATTAAGTAAAAAATATAAATTTAGAACTAATTTTTTTTAATTTCTTTAATTTCGATACATGGTATATGTGAACTATAAGGTGTATGTGACGATAAGGTGTATGTGAACCATTTATATAACTAAGGGTATATATGAAAATTAAAAAGTTAAATGTGTATCATACCTGTTCCTAACTTTTTATGATTGACAAATGTACACCATCCAGTTGCTATATTGTAAAATTATATACATGTGTATAAAAGTGGTCGCTCAGACAAAATAAATCTACTAACATTTATTCTCCTTCCAATACTCCCTTCGATCCATTCAAAATGACAATGATTTTTGGGTAATTTTTACATATAATAAACATAAAATTTATATTTGTATGTTATAATAAAATTTATATAATTGTGCTCGATAGCAAATTTATATATGTATAATTCGCTATACATATACAATTGAAGTGAATTGTATAAAACGAGAAAGAAAGAAATTATATACAATTTGAATTGTATAAAACGAGAAAGCGAGAGGCAGAATTGAATTGTATAAAACGAGAAAGAGAGAAAGGCAAAAAGAGACTTGTGCAGGGAAATATACAATTGAATCGAATTGTATAAAATGAGAAAGAGAGAAATTATATATAATTTGAATTTGTATAAAACGAGAAAGACAAAAGAGACTTGGGCCGGTAAATATTTGTATTGTATAATTATAAGTATATAGGACGAAAATATATGTATTTGCATGTGTTTATACAATTTTCTCTCGCTTTATACAATTAGAAACACAATTTATACAATTCTATTGTATAAAGCGAGAGAGGCGATCGACAGGAAGCGAGCGAGAGAGGAAGAGTGCTGAGCAAGAATATGAGGGAGAGGGACTGACAAACAGTTTGCTATGGAACACAAATAAATCAAAGGGTAGCTACTATATTTATTTTATATTATTAGTTTGTCATTCTATATAATTATCCCATTATTTTTTCAATAAGAACTACACGTGAACCAGATAGGGAATAGTTCCTTAATATATTTGTAATACTCTACTAATTAGGTAGTTCACCCTCTTATAAATACATAGTACCTTGCGCCTATTGTTGTACACAAATCACTATCATTCTCCTCCCTTCGCCTTGAAGGAAGACTTTGATTCTGACTTCGTAGAGCATTAAACTATTTAATTTGGGCGATTGATCGATCGAGAAGGAAGAAAATGGGGAAAGAATTGTTGGCTTTCGTGGTAATGGTGATTGTGCAATTAGGGTTTGCTGGAATGATAATAATATCAAAGTTAGTGATGGATGGTGGCATGAATCCTTTTGTTCAGTCAGCTTATAGGCCTATTTTTGCAACTATTTCAATTGCTCCATTTGCTTTCTACTTCGAGAGGTATCTCATGTTCGAGTCCTGAAAACGCACATTTATCTTGTTAATAAGCTATATGCAACACAAGTACTCCATATTAATCAAGATCCCAAAACCAATAGGGTGAGACACATTTATTTTTAAAAAAAATAATAAAAAAATAGGTGGAGGTTTACTAAGATAAGGATAATTTTTCTAAATTAATTGATGAGTATACCTTATTTGTCCCTGCAATTGGAAATCGAAAACATAATATTTTATCATAATTGACTCTGGAATCAGTTTTTTCTTATTTACTCATGCATCTTCTTTTTTGACAGAAAAAACAAATCCAAGTTGACAATCTCTGTTCTTTTTCAGATATTTTTGTGTTCTATTTTCGGGTAAGAATTTTCTTTTCTATTTGAAATAATAAATCCACTTACGTGGTGGCATGTGAATTACACAATGGAAAAGTGAGAAACGAATTATTCGAGGTTCTACATTGAAAAGAAAAAAAAAACGTTTAATGAATATTTAGCCTTAATGATAAAAAAATATCGTAATTGTTGTATATAACTATACACTCCAATTTTCACCTCTTGTTTATTTATGGCAGGATAACAGCGAACCAATATGCATGGTTCATTGGCTTAACGAATTCTACTCCAACGATTGCTTCTGCCATTGATAATCTAATCCCAGCTTTCACCTTTATCATAGCTGTACCCTTGGGGTAATTAATATTCTACAAATATTCAAAAGTAAGAAAATCATATTGATAATTAATGTCTGTAAATAATTTTTAATTTTGTGGGTGCAGGATTGAAAAATTGGGATTAAGAAGTATAGCAGGACAAACTAAGTTTTGGGGTACAATAGTTTGTGTTGGAGGTGCAATGTTATTGTCATTATATCATGGAAAAGTTGTGATTGGTCAGTTAGGGTTTCACTGGAAATATGCAGAAAATACAGGCAAAGATGTCAATTCTGCCAATTCCAACTTTTTTTTAGGACCTTTTTTACTTATAGTGTGCAGTCTTACTTATGCCATTTGGTTAATCATTCAGGTAATTAATACTACTACACAGCTCTAATTTTTTGAAAAGTAAAAAAACTAGTACTTTATTCTAACAAATATTTTTGTTGGTTAATTTAGACAAAGGTAAATGAGAAGTATGCAGCTCCATATACATGCATAACGTTGATGTGCTTCATGGCAAGTGTAGAGAGTGTCATTATTGGATTTTGCGTCGTTCCAAAACTTTCTGAATGGGCTGTAAATCCCATTAGAGCTATCTCTGTCGTCTATAATGTACGACTCTTTTGCTAAACTATTTAATAACTTACTTAATTATATAAAGAATTTATAGTACTCTGTTCGTTCCAATTTATGTGGCATCTTTCAGATTTCAAGATTCAAACAAGTTTATCTTTGCATATATCTTTTGAATTGTCAATTATTATGACTTATAGTACTTTTTTACGTACTTTACAAATATATAAATTTCATTTAAAGATTTCATGCATAAATTCTCGATCAAACTTAAATTGTTTGACTCTTAAAAAAATGAAAAATCCACATATATTGAGACAAAAGAGTATAACTTTATCATGATAAGTTTTATTTAATGTTGACAACAGGGAGCTGTGAGTACGTCATTAGTATTTTTCCTAAGCTCATGGTGCATTGAGAAAAAAGGTCCATTATATGTCTCGATGTTCAATCCGTTGTTGTTGGTTATTTCTGCATTTCTCAGTTGGACTTTGCTTCGTGAGAAATTATACCTCGGAGTGTAAGCATATAAAGAAAAATACTTTATTATTTTCATATTGTAATCTAATTATATATGAAACATTTAGTATTTGTTTGATCATTTTTTGAAATATATCAGAGTTGTAGGGTCAATCATAGTAGTGGCTGGGCTTTACGTTTTTTTGTGGGGCAAAAAGATGGAGACAAATGCAGAGGATATTAAAGTAAATAAAGAGAAGATGAATCAGTTGACTAAATCAATTGATTTGGAATTACAATTACCCAAATCTAATGATCAGATACCATCATCAGAATTAGCCAAAACTAAACTCCAAATATGAGGAATTGGAGTTGTAATTGTAACAAGTAATAAAATTAATCTCTTCCAACGTATTGTACAATATATGAATGAAACCATTTATCTTTAGTATCATATGGATTATTTCATACCATGTCGAATCTATATTTTTGAAGCTATCTCCTTCCTTTGTTGTTAACTCCCTATAAAAAGATGCTAATGAAACTACTTCAGATAGATCGGACGTTTCTTAACTATTAAATAAATAGGTATATAAAAACAAAAATATATTTTATTTTATATGTCTTATATATATATATATATATATATATTCTTATTTACTTATCAATAGGTATATGAAATCAATGGCTGATTAGTTTAGATTTAATAATGTGAATTTTACACAAATTTAATAGTATTAAAAATTAATTATATTTTATTTTTATCGCTTTTCAACTTACTACAAATTTTTTAAAAAAAATTGGTGGATAGAACCAACAATCTTTCTAAATGTCTTTTTATCTAAATTTGGTGAAATGACCGTATGTTGTTCTTAAAATACGTCACTTTGTTATGGATGGATAGAACCAACAACCTTTCTAAATGTCTTTTTAAGTTGGAGACAAAGAAACTCGTCTTTAATGATATTATTATTGTTGCTATAGATTTGACATTGACAATGATAAAAGGTGGTTAGTTGTCCTATTGATTTTTTTTTAAAAATTCTATGCACCGCACTTTCATTGGTGGAAAAATTGCCCAAGAAATGTGAAATTTTATTGGAAATTCTATTAAAGTCTTTTGGAGGATTTACCTGACACGTGTATGCTTTAAAAGAGATGGAATATCAATTCAAAATATTCATCCCATTGGACTACTTTATAATTTACTTCTGTATTAATTTGTTAGGAGATGTGAAAAATAAGATATTAAATCATATATGGAAGTAACAATTTGCACATGTTCAGTAGCAAATCAGAAATTTTATTAAAGACGTGTAAGAATAGTGATGTGTGATCAATCGTTTATGATCATCTATTATCATTAGTTAAAGATATAATTTGTAAAAGTTGTTTAACTTTAAATATAGATATCCTTTAATGAAGAATTACATATAAATATAACATAATTTTTCAACGAAACGTGTTAAACTTAAACACTTTAGATAACCCCTTGCACATGCTTATCTTTCATCGATAGCCTTCAAACCTCACACACTAGATTCCATACGAATAGAGTTCCTTCGATATAAACAAATGAAGAAATATTTTGTGTAAATGATCCTGTTGAGATGCTAAGCTATATTTTTCTCTGTTGTGATCACGTTTAACTTAATTTTTAGTTTCTTTATCTATGCTCCCCTAGCTTTGTAATTTTTAATTAACTTTTTTGTTAATATAAAGACCAAGACACCATACGACAATAATTTCTGTTTTTGAAAGAATGAATTTATCAACTTGAAACTAAATTTAAATAGTTAATACACTTTACTTTAATTGCCGTGTCAACATGTTTGTGATTTGAAAGAAAAAGTCATATTTCTAAACAAGAATTTAATTTTTAATTAAAGGAAAAAATGGACGTCAGTGATTTGAAATGAGTGAATATATATAGCTAGGTCCCTCAGGAGGAGTTCTTTTTTATAATTTTATGCTTTTTTCCATATTTTGTAAATATAAGTTGTATGACATTATTTTATTGAGAAAAGACATAAAGATCTCAATTGAAATTATTTAGAATTTTTAAAAAGACATTTTAATGTTATAATTGTCATATTATTTTACTAAACAATATTGAATATATATTATTATACCATTTTTTAATCAGTCTCAAATTTTAAAAAGCAAGTGTGTTCATACACCAATCATAACATAACACGCGTTAATTTAATTAATTAATTAGTTTCATTTTAAGTTTTTCCTTTATCTTTGTTTTTTCTTTATTTCTCTCTCTCTTACTTTTTAAATTTTAATTTTGATTTATCTTAAATTTTATTTCATCTTTCACCTCTCACTTTTAAGTAATTCTTCCTTCCATTTCCTTTTTTATCATCACCTCTCCGCCCCCATGTCAAATAAAATCTCGTTTTCTTTTTTTTCTTCTTCTTCGGTCAAATTCTTTATAGAATTCATACTATTTAACAAAATTAATTTTTTTCAAAGAAAATTTTAAATTTTAAAGTATCAACTACTCATATTCATATAAATACGAAATTAGAAATCATAATTTTAAAATTTCCAAAAATGGAAAGAATTTAATTGAAATGAATAAAAAACTATATGATACTTCCTAATCATCTCATTAATTTATCTCATTTTTATATAACTTCAAAACTAGAAATGATAATTTTGAAAAAATCATAATTCTCCAAAAGTTAAAAAGTTTTAATTGAAATTTCAATTAAAAAGACTAAATAATAAATCTAATGGGTTTTATCATATTGTTAAAATGTAATAAACTATTTAGATATAGTTTTAAAATTGAAGAGAGTTAAACTAATAGTAGTAGAAAGGGGAGATAGAGTTGTGGTAAAAAGTGGAATTTAAAGTGAGAGTTTCAATGAAGATGAAAATGAATTTTTGAAGAAGAAGGAAGAAAGAAAGAAAAAAATAATAAGGAGAAAAAGTCTAAATAATAAAAAAAACAAGAAAATGTATTTTATAGGAAAATACCTGCAAAAATAAAATTATATTTATTTTTTGAGTTTGTTCACGCTCTTTAAGAGAGTGCATACACTCTCCATGTCACATTAACAAAAAAGAATATAATTATATCGATCCAAAATTATTTAGGAAATAATAGAACACTGGTATAATTTAAGCATTTTTTAAAAATTTAAAATAATTTAGATATCGCTTTATGTCTTATCTCTATTTTATTATATATGGTCTACTATTAAAGACAGGTCAAGTTCTCCTTTTTGAGTTTTTTTCTTAAAGTTGTTTATCATCGAGCATTATCTTGTGTCTTCCTCCCCCTATTATTATATTATATTTTTTTTATTTTATTACCTGTTATTTTTTTCTTCTTGTTCTTCTTGTTTGTTGTTGCTACTCATAGACTTAATTAGTGTCAACAATAACGTAACGTGGATGCATGATTTTTCTATTAAATTAGGTATTTATTATACATATTTGATCGAATCGATCTAATGTAACTCCATTTTTTTTAAAAAGTATAATAATAGTGTAATTGGTTTAAAGCTAACTGAGCCAATACCCAAAGGAACTAGGTTTAATCCTCATCTAAAATTCTCTTCTTTCATTTTTCTTCTTCCTTTTTAGTTGTGCACTCATTAAATCCTAAATATGTATTTCTGCAATTGTTTTCTTCTCTATTTTTAGGATGATTTCTTTACTTTAATTTATTTTTATATTTGAATTTGATCTATTTTGCTTAAGCTTTCGACCTATATAAAACATCAGTTCTACCTTCATTACAAAAATATAATAACTTTGCATACGCACCACGCTTCCAAAACTCCATCAATAAAATCACACTTGAATTTGTTATTGTTGTCGTGTACGTTATCTTGTCTCTTCCATGTGAAGTGTAGTACTATGTTCCTGCTCCCTTAGCCAGGGTATCTATATGACATTACACACGAGGAGGGAAAACTGATAAACATACTTATTAATTTTTAGAAAAATTACATATTTAGACATACTTCACTATCATATATAGTTATAATAATGATACTATCTGAACGTATATAGACGACTAAAAATCTTGTAACATACTATTACAAACTAGAATGAATATAAGTAATTATCTCCTAAAATAATAAGGTTTGTATAAATTCCTGTTATTTTTAAATAATAAGAGATGGATGGTACCTTTGAATTATAGGTTCAATTAAGCTTAAGATTTTTATAATAATAAATATTTATTTGTATATAGAGATATCATCAAATATTAAACTTTATATTCATAATATCTTAAAAGTACATGAAGTGCGTTTAAGTTGAATCTATGAAGTTTAAATTAAATGAAATATTGAATTCATTTTATAAGTGATGAAAGGAACATAAATTACATATTCATTTAAAAACCTTTGACCCCTCAACCAAAATAACTACTACTCGACAAATATACAAAATATATATTACTTATGTGTATAATATGTATATTATATATCATATTTAAAATACTATTTTATTTAGTATAAATTATGGGAACCATATATTATAAATACTAAATAACATTTTATCCCTTCTAGTTTTGTATTTATAAAAAATTCCTTAAAGATTTTATTTGCAAGATACATGTTGAGAAGAACGGGATATTTAAGTGTTGATACTTTTCAATTGATAATTATTGCGTTTAATAAGGACATAATAACGTACATTTGTTTTTGATGACTATAAATCACATAATTTACGCTCGACAACTTGCGTAACTGATCGACAAATTCAAATATCAAATTAGAGTACCTTCATCAAACAAAATTAGTCATGATAAAGTTGATCTGCATTCTAAGAAGTCGAAAAAATAGCTTAAAAGATAAATATCTCAATTATGTCACGTCATTCTGGAATTGAGTAAACGATGTTAATTACGAAGGTTACAAGGTTGATGAAATTGTCGTTGGACAATCCATTCATTTGTGAATCTGAAAGTGTTGTTGAAAATCAAGAACGACATGGGTGTGAAACTTTATTTGGAAGTAAAAAGGAATGTCCTGGAATCGGCATGTATCCACTTTGTATTGATACAACTGATAAAATTGTTGGAAAGATACATAATTTTGATTGTTCATCTGGGGAAATCTATGAGTGGAAGGTACCGAAAGATATACTGAAGATCTTGGTCTGGTCGGATCGAGAATTTATGACTTCGATTATATATCAGAATTAAATGCTACAAATTACATAACTGATTCCAGTACTGATGTGAAGACGGTGCAGTTGTATAAGGATAAAGGAACACTCACCGTTGTGTTGGCTAAATATAAAATAAAGAACAACTTCAATTTTTGAGTGAAAAGATCAGATAAAAAAATGTATTGGAATGTTTTCTCTCTAATTTGATTGTTTTTCTTTAGATTTTGCATATATTTAGTACAGTTCTAGTTACTATTGTGTTTGATACACAAGTCTAATTAGTATATGTTTCGTTGTTATAAGCTTATCAGTGTTTGATGATAATTATTATGATTAATAGTATTGACAATTGATTTACATATGTATTGATAAATCTTATTATCTGATACATAATTTTTTTGTAAAAAGATGGTTATATTCTTTATTATGGCATATACATTAATTATGAACAACATTAACATTCAGTGTCTCTCCATTATAACATATGTTTGAGATTAGACAATTATAATTTTATATTTTATTTTTTGTATAAACAGGGCATGAATTATGTTATAAAAAAAATATCAGCACATCCATTGAGGTTTGGAGCGACGTTCAATTTTGATTTTGTGAGTGAAATAAAAAAGTCCATAAAGGATGAAGGCGTTGAAATGTTCAATAATACAATTTTTTGATCATATTTGAACATTTCAAAATGTAATTTTCAGGGTCAGATTACTAAGTGTTTGTTGTTGTTGGAGGTGCAACAACAAAACAAAGATGTATTGCATGTTCGTCATGCTAATGAAAGTGTATTGCAGTTTAGTATAAAGGAGTACGTCATTGTAACTGGCCTTAAATGCAAAGGAAATGTTAAGTATTTATCATATTCGAATTCCAATCCGAGCCAGTTATTACAAAAATATTTCCTTGATTATCCTGCAGGTATAACCAAGAGTCGCTAATTGATTATCGGAGTGAAATTCGGATATGAAAAATTCTTAACATTTCCTTTGCATTTAATTAAGGCTAGTTACAATGGCGAATTCTTTTATACTAAACTGCAACACATCTTCATAAGCATGACGAACATGCAATACATCTTTGTTTTCATGTTGTACCTTCAACAACAACAAAAACTTAGTAATCTGACCTTGGAAATTACATTTTGAAATGTTCGAATATGGTCCAAAAATTGTATTCTTGAACATTTCAACGCCTTCATCCTTTATGGACTTTTTTATTTCATTGACAAAATCAAAATTGAGCATTGCTCCAAACCTCAATGGATGTGCTCGTATTTTTTTATAACATAATTCATGCCCTGTTTATACAAAAAAATAATAATATAAAATTGTACTTGTCTAATCTCAAACATATGCGGCAATGGAGAGTGAATGAAACATTGAAGATAATCTGTAAATTCAGCAAATACATCGTGATTTTATAATGATATCATATTAAACACGTCGTGGAACGCATAAGATACATCAGTAATTAACAAATATATTGTACATGAATTTCATTCACATATACCAATTACATATATGTATAAGACACTTGAAATATATGAATGTATATGATACATCATATACATTCATTCACAAATACTAATTACATATATGTATAAGACACTTGAGTTATATGATGTATATGATACATCATATGCACTGACAAATAAAAACTGCAAAAAACACATTACATCAACAAATGATACATTAATTGAGCAATTTATAAATATGATGCACCTTCAAAACTGTACAATACATGATGCTTTTATTGAATTTGAAATTAGTGAATCTGTCTTCATTGTTAAATGACTCTTGATTCGATTTCACAAACACATGCAACAATGTAAAATTAGGGGTTTAATGTATCAACAAAACACAAAATTAACCATTTTAAATCGATATTGTTCTAACATACTATGAAAACATTGAATTGATAAGTAATATATCTTCACTATTGATGTATTCAACCTTTCTGTTCAAACACAACCAACACTATAACAAAAACATAAAAATATAAAAGTTTGTTTAAACACATACCTTAGGAAGTGTGATCGGAAAACAACATATGTCACTTTTCCTCGCCTCTTTTTTGGGATTTCTCCAACCTTTTTCTTTGGCTTGACAACACTCTTGTCCTTCATCATTAATGGGTCATGGATCTGTTCTCGACCCAAATTTCATCATCAGAATCATATATACGATTATCAAGTATTAGAAACACCAACACTATGTGATGGATCTTGTTCCATATGTATCAGTAAAAAGTACGAAGAAGACAACAATGGAGAATAAAATTCTTACCTATTAAAAACTTAGAAATTGAAATACTTGAGGTAGACTCCTATTGAAAATCAAATTGATTTGAAATTTGAAACTGCTAAAGATGGGGAGAGATTTTAGGAATAAAATTACAGAATGTAATTGGTAATGGGAAACGTCTGTGTTGGTTGAAAACTAGTATTTCACTTTGTAATGGAAAAAGTGGGTATTGGCTGTAAAAAAGGTGAAAAATCTTTATGTATCTTGCAGATTTTATTAATCGAGAGAAATAAAGAATTTTTAAAATTTTTATAATAAATAGGAATAAATGAATATTAAGGTAAGTAAAGGAATATAGTTAGTAATTTTTCCCAGCCCACCTTGTCATGTTAAACATCACGAGAAGCTTATAACAAGAAAATCTCGGGTCTGTCCAAATTAGCCCATTTTGAAAGATTATTGGGCTGGAAGCTAACATATCCAGCTGATCGGAAGCCCAAAAACGTGTGACCTAAAGCCCAATACATCACCGAACAAAACTCCATTGTACATATACCTATCAACTGCAGTACCTCAATGCATTTTTTGTTATATGAGGTCGAGTGATATTTCATTCCTAACCATAACACATCGTCTGGTTTTTTAGTGTCTAATAAGTATTAGTACTTTTTGTGTACTCTGAATATTACCTAGATAATTTATCGTGAGTTATAGTATAAAACAGAATGCTTAAATGGCCCTTATTATTTCTCTGCTTGTTAAACCTCTTTCACAACAAAAGTTTATTATTTTGTCCCTTTATGTGACGTGACGTTAGGGAGTCAAATTCCACTCAAACAATTGATCAATTATTTGATCTACTACTATCTTTCAATGGTCTTTTATTCAATAATTGGCAAACTAGACATTATGATGTAGGACTTGGAAGCTTGATTTTAACTTTTTAATTCAAATTAGTGGTTGCATATGGAATCTGCACAGATTTTAATTTAACTTTAAATTATGATTTCAAATTTTCTAAAAAGTAAGAATTGGAAATTCATATTGTGATTTCACTTTTCTCCACTTTATAATAATATATTTAAAAAATTCATTTTTTTTATATTTTACGAAAAATCTCATGATCGACTGGAAAAAGTTTGTACAAGGTCTGTACTTTATACCATGTAGGCGATTTTGTCAAAGAATGGTAAGTTACTACTGAAGTTAGTTTACTGAATTAGCATTGTAAAATTATGTGTATTGAAGTATTTGTTTGTAATAACAACTAATCACACACAAAAATAAAATTATAAGAAAAATATATAAAAATTGCTGAAGAAAAAGAAACTGACGATTGGAACAGGTACAACACAGTTGACTGACCTATTTTCATCATGTTTCAATCCTCAGCTTTCTTCCTCATCAACACTTGTTGCAAATAGGTTAGTCAACTGCGTTAGACCTATTATTTTTGACATGTTTCAATCGTCAGTTTTTTTCTTATTTAACAAAAATATGTGATCCATTTATTTATTCGGCGCATTAGAATATTCTAATATCTATAAACTGTGATTTACTCATTGGGAGTTTTAGTAATTTACACAAATGACGGGTTTCCATGTTTATGACAAAAATAACATTTAAAAACCCTAAATAGCATCTCCAAATAAAATTTCAACTTGAAAACAACTTAATTTCAAATCGCTATTTTCAAAACGACTCTAAATTTCTTTTCAGCTAAAAAGTTTCTTGTATTATGGTAAAACCTTGATGATATATGAGCTTAAAATTCTCGTCTTCACGATATGCATTCTATCACTTTTACTTGTTATAATAAAATAAAAAACTAAAAATTAAAATATATAGTATTATTATTTACTTTCTAATTTTTCTTTATAAATAAATAGGGGTGTTAAAATGAGCTCAAGCATAGATAATCCATTCAATCTGTCTTGAATTTTATGAATTTGACTCAAGATAAGTTAATTGAGTTCAATCTCAACTCGTTCAAGTGATAACCCTTTTTTTAAAAAATAATAACAAAATTTGACGCAATTTATTCTGTAATTTCAACTTATTTCATGACCTATTATTGGCATTGATGCAATGTATGTCCGCTCCTATATTGAAAAAATGAATTGTTATCTATTTATATCTTCTAGGATTTATCTATCCATCTTTAATTTTTTATTTTTAAAAAAATTGAGTTGAAATTCAAATTGTGCTTATAAAAATTAAATAACAATTTATAAAAATTAAACCGGTTAAGCCAATTAAATTGGGTAGGTCATTATCCTACACCGTTCTTTAGCTCATTTGAGTCTTAAATAGCTTAAACGGGTCATGAACCAATCTAATTTTTATTTCGACGTATTTTAAAATTTTCTTTAATCTGTCCATTTGACACCCCTATATTAACTATAGAAATTTATTTTCTAAATTGTTAGAATTAATATATTATAAAAAAAATTTCCAGAGACGTATGAAATTAAATATGAATAGAATAAAATTTTACTGAGGGAGTAATATTCATGTGGTTTAATTCCTAAAAGAGGAAATCATGAGTGATTAATTTCACCCGCAATCAGTTGGAAACCCCACAAATTATTTAGTGCGCCTACTCAACGTCCATTTGCTTCTTTGTAGGTGACCAAATTTATAAGATCTAAAAAGCATCGGCCTAAAAGCTATGCTTTGGTAAAACAATTATTTTACCAAAAAAAAACATTCAATAAAAAAACAAACTTTCTTCAAGCAGATGTAATTTCTCTCTTTTTAAGAAATATAACTCTTATCAATTTCTCTTCATGCAATAGCTTTTGGAATTTTATGCAACTTAACTCAGATAATTAACCTTTACGAGCCTAGATCTAAAACAGACCATGCACTTGTACCAGTACTAATTAAATTGAAAATTGAGTCAAATCGGAAAAAAATTGGACTAGTAATTTGGTTTGACTTAGTTTGATATTGGAAGAATTTCCGACTATATTTGGGTTGATTTGATTTCAACTTAAAAAAATAACTCGAGACCACATAAACCCGACATTATATATATAATATTATAATTTTAAAATTTTATTTTATACGTAAAAATATTTACTTTAATATAATTTTTAAATATTTCTTATACTTTTTCATAGCTTTCATCTTTTAATATATTTCATGTTTGAAAGTTAAAATTCTTAATGGTCGAATAGATAATATAATCCATATATATTGGTAGTTATATAATAAAGCTTAAATCAAAATCATATTAATATTAATGGAAAAAGAAAAATAATGACAACAATATTGAATATTTAATTTTAGTTTTATATAGGTTTAGACAATTAAAATACATAATTTAATTTTAATTTCTTTTAATATTTAGTCACGTGACTAACATTTATTGAACTTATTTTAGCATGATTTAGTACTCTTAAATTATGATTGTTTTCATAATGACTTATTTAATTTGCAATATTTGTTTTACGCGATTTCATTATTATTTTTTTGTTTGATATTTGTATCATTAATAATATCATATTTTGTGTTATTTTCTTAAGATACACCTTAGATAGTTGTATTTTGGTAAGACTACAGAAATATTTTAAGTACAACTAAACTATATATTTGAAAAATCCGAAAATCCAAAAAATCCGAAGTTGAAAAACTCAAATTTTATTGATTTGGTGTGATTTATAAATTCAAAGATCCGACAGAAATAGTTTAATTTAATATTTGAAAAACACGAGCTACCCCAGTCATTTACACTCTTAATTTATACCATGTAAATTTGGAGAGCGATAATTTTTTTATGGATGAAAATTAAATCATCATCGATCTTGCAAAGACTTTCATGCAAAATCATCAAAAGCAAACCAACCGGATGTTAAAAAAAGGGAAAATTGTATATAATAGCAAACTAATAAACTAAAATAAATGGAGTAGCTAGGGTTTGATTTAGTTGTGCTCCATAGCAAACGTTTGCAAAAAATTGCCAGGCGTCTCTCTCCCAAATATCTCGCTCGCCACTCTCCTCCAATCTCTCCCTCGCTTCCTCACTTTTTATACAAACACAAGTGTATAAAAATTATTTCTAATTGTATAAACCAGAGGAAATTGTATAAATACATATATTTTTGTTCCCCTCTCTCCCCTCTTCCAGATCTCGCTCGCCACTCTCCCAAATCTCGCTCGTCACCCTCGCTTTTGTCACTTATACAAACAGAAGAGAAATGTATAAATTGCGTTTCTGTTTGTATAAAGCGTGAGAAAATTGTATATACACATGCAAGTACATATATTTTCGTTCTATACACTTATAATTGTACAATAAAAATACTCCCCTGCCCAGTTTCTTTTTTCTTTCTCTCTTTCTCGTTTTATACAATTTTCAATTTGTATCTAATTTCTCTCTTTCTCGTTTTATACAATTCGATTCAATTGTATATTCCTTGTCAAGTCTCTTTTGTCTTTCTCTCTTTCTCATTTTATACAAATTCAAATTGTATATAATCGTTCTATACACTTATAATAATACAATTCATTTTATACACTTCATTTTTATACAGTTTCTGCCCAAGTGTCTTTCTCTTTCTCGTTTTATACACTTCATTTTATACAATTTGCTTCAACTGTATATGTATAGCAAATTATACAGTTTTTATGTTTGCTATGGAGCGCAATTATGCAAACTTTGCTATAGCATACAAATATAAATTTTTTATTTGCTTTATATAAAAGTTGCCCTTAAAAAAAATATAATTCATCTTGGTATTTCTATTCATATGAATTTCAGAGAACTTTATCTTTATCTCTCACAAGTCACAATAAGAAATCATACAAAAAAAAAAAGCATACTTATCATGATTTGGAAACCATGACTCCACTAAAAACACATAAATTTCTCTATGTTTAGCATGGTCCACATAAATTAAAAATTAAACATTAATTTAGACATAAAAGTCCCTTTTTGTGGGATAATTTTAAACACTGAGAAATTTTTATCAAACTTTTTATGATGGCAAATGTATATATATATCCAACATTTACGTCTCCTTTTATAATCCATCAAAATCCATCCTCCTCATGCTTGCAATATATTTTCTACTATATATATAGCAATTGGTCACTATATATATAGTTCCAATATGCGCTAATATTATCAAATACAAATCACCGTTTCACTTCACCTATTAAATAATATATCCCTATTCAACCAACCATTGAAATTTACGCGCGCGCTAATATCAAGTAAGAAGAAAATGGGGAACGAATTGATGGTTTTTATGATAATGGTAATTGTACAAGTTGCGTATGCCGGAATGGTAATAATATCGAAGTTAGTGATGGATGGTGGCATGAATGCTTTCGTTCAATCAGCTTATAGGCCTATTTTTGCCACTATCTCCATTGCTCCATTTGCTTTCTTCTTAGAGAGGTATATATTCTTTCATCCCACATACCAACTTCTAAAAAATATATAACTATGTAAGAGTATTCAGTATTACAGTATCACTAATATATCTGAGCCACAGGTAAATATGTGTGATTTTGTGATTTAAAATTTATTATTGAGTGTTTTTTGGTCATTTGGAAGAGTTTAAGCAATTCAATTGACTTAAGAAAGTAATGTACGGTAGCTGCTGCTTCATAAATGTTTATGTATGATGTATCCTTTTGACAATTATGCCCTTTTCACGGGACAATTTTCCGCATCTTAATATTGCGAACGCGTGACTGTTTAATAATTAAAAAAAAAAACTTGGGTTAGAGCAAATAGTACTCTTTTAATTCAATCAATATTTTTTTCGAAGGATAATTAATTAACAAAATAATATATTTTTTCCAATGCAGAGCAAGATATGAGTAGTAGTGACTCTAATTGCTAGATGACCTCAGTTTATACTGATATAAGACACATTAATTAGAAATTTAGTGCGAGATTTGAAAATTATAACAATTCTGGAACAAAATGTTTGTTTCAATTTATCATTATCGCTTTGATTAAGTTTTTTCTTTTCTTAAATTTTTTTATTTCGTCGTATTGACAGGAAAACTAGACCCAAGATGACACGCTCTATATTTTTTCAGATATTTTTGTGTTCTATTTTCGGGTAAGTATTTTCTTTTCCGTTGAAAAACATATATACTGTCACTCTTTTTTCCCTATTTACAATCAGTGATCCAAAATAAGGACACCAATCACGAAATTTTGAAAAAGAAACAGTAATTATTTTTCTTTCTTATTTACCATACTGATCATATCTAAAATCCTTAATATTAGCTAAAAAAAATTCAATTCAATTTTGATTGATGGTGTTTTTAGACCGAAATGTGTACGACAAGTATTTTGAATCAAAAGCGAAGGTGGAACGTATTTCTAGACCAAAAGATGGATGAAAGATATTTTTAAACTTTTTCTTATATATTAGGAATATTCTTGATCCTTTATAATGAACTTAAATGTATAGAGACAACAATATGGAAAATAGTGACTTAAAATCAGTTAATATTTGAGTACGTCAGTTATAGAAATGATTCATGTAAATGTCATTATAGAGAGTTAAAATATAACAAAGAAAAATCAGTTATAATGAGAACTTGATTGTTATAAAAAATGCTTTTCTATTACAAAAATAGTGATTGTTATATATATCGAACTTATTTCAGATAGTTTCACCAATTCTAACATTCTGTTTTCTTATCATAATATTTATACAGGATAACAGCGAACCAAAATATATATTTCATCGGGCTAAAGAATTCAACTCCAACAATTGTTTCCGCTATTGATAATCTAATCCCAGCTTTCACCTTTATCATAGCTGTACCCTTGGGGTAATTAATTTTCTACAAATATTCAAAAGTAAGAAAATCAAATTGATAATTAATGTCTGTAAATAATTTTTAATTTTGTGGGTGCAGGATTGAAAAATTGGGATTAAGAAGTATAGCAGGACAAACCAAGTTTTGGGGTACAATAATATGTGTTGGAGGTGCAATGTTATTGTCATTATATCATGGAAATGTTGTGATTGGTCAATTAGGATTTCATTGGAAATATGCAGAAAATACAAGCAAAGATGTTAATTCTGCCAATTCCAATTTCTTTTTAGGACCTTTTCTACTTATAGTCTCCAGTCTCACTTATGCCATTTGGTTAATCATTCAGGTAATTTTACTATTTGCTCCCTTCTCTAACTAACTAACACACATTGTTTTCTGTTAATCTCGATCTTGTATTTATTGATTTAGTATAAATAATTCTTTTAACGATACTTTTTTTTTGGATTAATTAGGCAAGGGTAAACGAGAAGTATGCAGCACCATATACAAGCACAACGTTAATGTGCCTAATGGCAAGTGTGGAGTGTGTTATCATTGGCTTTTGTGTCGTGCCAAAACTTTCTGAATGGAAATTAAATCCCATTAGAGCTATTTCAGTTGTTTATAATGTACGATTTTTCAAATGCTTTTTAAATATTTATTAAAAAAAGATAACCAAAAAGTATATATACGATTATTAATTTGCTCATGATGATGAGGTTTATTTGATGTTGATTACAGGGAGCTATGGCTACGTCATTTACATATTTCCTGAGCTCATGGTGTATTGAGAAAAAAGGGCCCTTATACGTCTCGATGTTCAATCCGTTGTTTTTAGTTATTTCTGCATTTCTTAGTTGGATTTTGCTTCGTGAGAAATTATACCTTGGCGTGTAAGTGCATATATAGCCTAAACACTTTTTTTTTCTTAATGTAATCTAATTATAATTTCTTAGTAAAATATTAACTTTTTTTTTTTTTCGGAAAATATCAGAGTTTTAGGGTCGATTATCGTAGTGGCTGGGATGTACGGCTTTTTGTGGGGCAAAAAGATGGAGACAAGTGCAGAGGATATTGATGTACTAGAATTAACAAAAGAGAAGAAGCAATTGTCCACTAAATTACAAGTTGATTTGGAATTGCAATTAACTCAGAATCCCAAGGATAATAATATGAAGCAGATCACAGAAACAAAAACTGAACTATGATCGATTGTGCAGTTAAAAAAATGGGGATACCACTTGTAATAAATATGAAATTAATCAATCCTAATAAATGGACAAGGTTATTTAGTCATTTTTTTCCATTGAGGCTTTTGTTTTTAATAAAATAAGTTGTAGAATTAATATATAAAAATCTCTCTTATTTATAAGTTATTCATATATTTGCGACTTATGTAACAAATATTTTTTCCATAACCCTACAAGAATTGCTTATAACCAAATTTAGTTCTATGATTATAAGTTCAACTATTTAGTTATATCACATGACTATATACTATGTTAAGTCATTCAAAAATGTTTAGCATCATTTGGCTACTGATATTTTATTTCTCTATTAATTGACAATGTATACCCATTCCCAATAATTTTAAACATTTCGTTTGTCCATTTTATCCGACATTCTTAATAGATATTTAAAAAAAAATTAAAATGCTTAACATCATTCCACTACTAATACTACTATTTTATAGAATACGTAATTTTATTTTATTTAAATTCACTTAACTAAATAAATATCATAATTTTATTGTGATTTGTGTTCGACCATATAAATTATTTGACTCTGTTCAATTAGTTTTAAACCACTATTATATAATAAGTAGATGAGATAATTAATAAGTATCATATAAAGTGAAACGTATGACTAATATAAAGTACAATGCATTATTATCACTTTATGTTATCTAATTTTTTCCTCGCATATTACAAATGAAATTTACCAATTCAATTACGAAACATATCATTTAATCATGCAATTTAATTAGTGGAACTTAAATAATAGTATCAGAATTTAAGGTATATTACTTTAAGTAGTGTGTAACCATTTTGCCTTGAACTACCTACTTTTAAAACTTAAAAAATATTGTATTTCCCAAGAATTTAGAATAATAGTACATACTTTTTGCCTGCCACTCCTTTTTTTTTATATCTTTTTTTTGGTACATCTTTCATTTGCTCTTTTGGTTGTTACTTGTATATAATGCATTGTATTATTGCTTTACTCCACCTTCTTTTTATCACTTCAACTGCAATCGTTTTTTTTCTCCTTTTTCTGGTACAGATACTTCATATATATATGGAGTATTTAATTGCTTCACTCATGTTCTTGACTTTAAGTGGTTTCCTTTTTATAACTTTAATCAAACACTTAGTAGCCTTTAATTTTAACGTTTAGTTCTTGGGACGAATTATAGTAGGGAATCCTTTTGAAAAAAGCCATATTTTGAGACTAAGATTTAATTTTCATTTAATCAAAGGAAATAATAGACGTGAGAATGTATTATGCTTTATGTGACATATTTTTTTTTAGTTTATTTTAAAAAGAATGTGATTACACAACTTTAATTTATTTATTTTATCCTTGATAAAATGAAAATGATTAGTATTATAGAAAACAGACTTTAGATCCCTAAGAAAGAGTTTAAATTACATAGCTTTATGCGTTTTCTCCATTATGCAAACATAAGACATTATTTTTAGGATATATGGTCCATTATTAAAGACTGGTCGAATTCTCCTTTTTTACATTTTAAAAATTGTTTATTATCAAGCATTATCTTGACTGTTTTTTTTCCAAAGCATTATACCTTGACTCCACTTATATGATTAGTGGTAAATTAGAAGATACGTATGTCAATATATTTTTATTATTGGTTGGTGTTATCAGGTGAATGAGTGTTAAAAAAAGAAAAAAAAACAGTCAACGTGCACTTCTTTTATGAATCATCAAACATTAGAATCCCCCTTGGCGTAGCACTAAGCAGGCATCATGCACCTTATCCGATATGTCGTCCAGATTTAACATATCCGCTCATTCAGAAGAGAATTCCGCACAGCAAGAATACATATTTGAATATTAATATAATTAAAATTATTTGTTATTTTAATAATTTGAATATATAACACCTTTATTTAATTTAAAATTTATAAATATATATAATTTAATAAAATAATAAATTAATCTATCATATAATTTTTTTATTTTTTTTTTTAAATTATATGATAGTTGAGGATGATGATGGCTAGCGATGGCGGTTGTGTTTGTTGATCGTTGATTATGGTATGCGGTGATGGCAGGGGGGACCCACAGTCATCACTACGGATACACGTGCATCCGTTAACTTCAGAAAATTATATATATATACGTATATATATACACTTTGAGATAGACATATATATTATTAGGCACCCAAAGACACGAAAGTCAGTTGGGGTAGTTGGTTTAGATGTTGAACTTCCTTGAGGAGGGCACTGGGTTCGAATGCCCATTTGTTCATTTCTTTTTTTTTCCAAACTTTAACTAAGCGCATTATTGTTGGTGGTGCACCCGTTATCTTCAAATCCTGGGTTCGCCTCTGGGTGATGGTGAGTGGTGAGTGGTGACTGACAAAAATTAATTAATAATTGTAGTTGACGTTGTCTTCAAATCCTGGGTTCGCCTCTGGGTGATGGTGAGTGGTGAGTGGTGACTGACAAAAATTAATTAATAATTGTGATTGATGACGATAGTGGGTTGAAAACTAATAATTGACATGAATAATATGAATGATGACGATAAATTAATAATGACGAACAAATGATTGATTGTTCAAGACATAATGTTCCATTGTAATGGATCTGCGGCAAACAGCCCATCACTAGATCCCAATGCTCTCGTCTAGAGTTAATGGATTCATGTACAGAAACTATCATTTGGTCCAAATCTTTATTTCTCCATAAAAATAAATGTATATATTAATCAGCTTAAAGCGTTGAAACATTAATTATTCTAGAGGCATTAACACGTTATAATGACTAAACTTTTATGTATATGTGTAACCTTGTATTTTTATTTTTTTTGATATATGGTGCGCGAATATGCTATAGTAGAAAACGGAAAAGTACAAAGGACCTTTTCTTTGTATACACCATGAAGTTGGACAATATCCTAATACAGTGAATTCAATTCCCTGAAAATTCACTCTTCAATTAGTTAAATATACATGGATAGTAAAACTCAAAGGAAGAATGACGATTTTGTAATTGGCCGGTTAAAATAGAAAAAACAAGTTTTATAAGTAATTGTTATATTGTAAAGGATGGTGTTAGACGCGTAAACTACTTGACCTACGTGCAGGCATGGCAAGGATTTGGGCATTGGTCTTGGCATGCATGGGGCAAAACAGTGCAACAAAGATTCAAGGTGCATGGGTGTTGGCAAGGTAACTTGAACGTGCAAGGCTTACGTGTGGGCAGAAGACGTCGGCTAGATAAGACAGTGTGTTGGCTTGACAAGGCAAGGTTGTGGGACTTGACGATGGCAAGACAAAGGCATTCACATGGATTGGTGAAATATTCCAAGTGTTGGAAGACAGCTGAAATATTCTAATTGTTGGAATATGGGCTGAAATATTTTAAGTGCTAGAATATTGTTATTTCGGTTAGATAAGAATGTAATTCGAAATTAGATTCTATCTGTTAGAAACTTAGTTTAAATCATGTGATGACAAGTGTTGGACAGGTATCGCTTGTAATTGCCGCATGTAACTGTCGTTGTGCAGAAATTTTATATGGTAAAAATTTCGTCTAAGGCGGCAGAGATTGATTCTGGCCTTAAACAAATTCGTGAAGCCTTTTTCTTGTATTGATTTTGAGATTAATAAAGGTTGGGAAAAGTTCGTGTAAAGCGTTGTTCATTGTTAATGTTTGATGCCTTTAAGTATTTCTATACTTAGTAAAAAACGTGAGTGAGATAGACTCAGTATTACAGACGTTTGCAGACTGTCTAGGGTGGTGTTCGATAAAAATAAATCGACCCTCTTTCAGACTCAATCCATCTTTTCTGGGCCTTGAATATTAAGCCCAATCTGTGATTTTGTCATACAATAAGATTCAATTTGTTTGGACGGCAATAGTTCTCTTCTCATACGGTCAAGAGACCAAGCAGCTTTGCTCTGAACACACAAACCCCACTTATCACACATTGAAAACTTGCCATTAATTAAACACATCAACATTGTACTTGTATATGGACCTCCATACTAAACCCCAATTAATCTCTAGTTTTCCTAGAGTAATAACCGACAGATTTAACAATTAATTAGTTTTCAATTTGGATAGGCCATATGATGTAATATCGTATGATTAAGCCTGAGATAAAATTTACATTGCGTTTAATAATGATGAGAAATACATTTCAATTTAGTTACCTCTCGAAGAAGTAAGCAAAGGGAGCAAGCAAAATTGCCAATTATTTGGCGATAAGCAATGTGGACGAATGGATTCATGCCTGCATCCATAGATATTTTTCCTACTATATTAGAGTTAAAAAAATAATAGATTGTGTAGTTTGATGTTCACAAAAAAACAGACAGCATATTCACGTTATACATGACTAGCTACAAGTTAGAGCATTGTGCATCATCTCTTCTTCCATACAGTCAAAGGAATATTAGTATTGTCTAATAATATTTTGGAATATCAATTACTGCGGAATTATATAAAGTGACAACTAACAAACATAAGAAACTAACAGCAAGAAGAACAAAAAAGAATCAATCTTATGTTTATTTACGCTAAGAAAAAAAAAAGATTCGGATGATGGGCCCAATACAAATATACCATGGGCTAGTGACCCAAAAGCTTCTGTTTGTTGAGAATCTCAGGCCCAAGCCATGAAGAGAAAGTTAGCACAAAGGCAGTTGGAATGTGCAAATTCAATTAACTTTTATTCCATAATTTGTTTTCTTTAATTAAAAATGCACTTTCACTACTACAAAAATAACCATTAGCGGCATTTAATTCTTAATTGCTGCTAAATATGTATTTTTAGTGGCAATTGTCAGATATTGATTCTAATGACACTTAACTAATGCCGATAAAGACTTTAACACTCTTTATTAAAGTCAATATTTAATGCTGCTAAAAATTATTTTTTTTATAGTGTTTCCTTTAGCTTCTCTTTAAATTGTTGCTCATAATTTGTAAATTTAAATAGTATATTATGACGTGAACATAGACTAGACCCTTCAAGTGACTAATCTAGTCAAGTATAAGAATCTATTCACCACAGAAACGGAAAAGATGGATGGAAAACGAGTCCAACTTGCCATGCCGACTGCTGTGTGTCATGTCATGTGTGTGGGTGTGACCACATAAAGCCAAACATAAAAACTGCTAAAGTTGATGGAGTAAAGATGAAAAGGCAGAGATACTTTAAAAAAAAGTTTGATACAAGCGATCGAAAATAATGAGATTTTAAATTTAAATTTTAATATAAATTAAATTAATTTCTTTTTATTTATAGGAGATATGACTAAGCTTTAGTCGATAAATAAAATTAGTATCTACTTACGTAGCCTGAATTTCATGACTATTGAAAACTTATTTCTTTTCGAATAGTGTTTGACCAGGTATAAAATTTATGATTTTCTTATTTGAAGATTTATATTTAAAATAAATTATACAATTATATTTCATTACAAATTAGAATAAGTATTTTAAATTAACATTGGGAAAAGAACAAAATGGGGACAACCTACTACCATGTCAGTGGAACCCACACATTGTTCTGAATGGCCCCTATTATTTTCAGCAACTGCCAACGTTCTAAAAGAAAAAGTGAGTAGTGACTAACACTTCCGCTAAGTAAAATTGATGAGAGCAAAATAACATGGGTTGCCTCTCATTTTTGCCGCACATTTTACAAGCTTCAGCTTACATTATACTTTTCATTTCTTTCATTCTCTCCTCTTTTTCAAACCCAGTTCAATCTCAGTGTAAAAATCGACCAGTCATTTTCAATTTTGGTGATTCTAATTCGGATACGGGTGGACTCGTTGCCGGACTCGGGTACCCCATTAACCTTCCAAATGGTCGAACTTTTTTCCGCCGTTCAACTGGACGTCTCTCTGATGGCCGCCTTATTCTCGATTTCCTATGTAAGTCCTTTTTCTCATTTTAATTAATTGTACATTGAGAAGTAAATGACATTGATGTGTAATTCAAGTTGGATTCACTGCATGTATTGATTGGTAGGTAGAGAGTCATATCTGTGAAATATTGTGAATTGTGATGAAAAATTGATTGGGTCCTACATGGATTTATTTTAAGCATTTTGGATTACATAAGTGAATGCAGCTTTAACTGTTCGTCCGATCAAATTGAGGTAGTAATTAATAGCTTTACTTTCCAAAATTTATGATCCTTGAGAGTGAAAATTTTGACTGGGTAAACTATGATCTCTATCGTACCTTATTATACACTATTTTCTTGTTAGTCTTTGGAGAAGACCTGAAGTAGATACCCTAACTTCCACACCTCGAACGTGTGACCAATAGTTCAGTTGTTGCTCGAAGGCTCCCCTTCACTTTGTACAACAAGCAAATTTGAAAATAAACTCTGCGGCGTTTCATTTACCTGTACTCTGTTTTACAATGTGATACTCTTGTAAATATCAAAATACTTAAAATTGATAACTCATTGATGGTTGAAAATGTCAATATCCAGAATGAACTAATGAGCTTCAGAGAACGGTTTACTTAGACTTTAGTGTGTCTTTGGGAATTCTAGGCAATTGAGTCATTTAAGGAAAGACTGTAACACTACAGTGGAGCTTAGGAGTTTGGAGTAATGTTTAATGGAATGTTGAAGTGGAAGGTGATTACGACCTCAATTGTCATGAATCTTATGTAATGTGCAAAACCGTTAAGATTATTATATCTCCTACTGTATTGAAACAGAACATATAGTAGGTATGTTCATTGTGCAGAAAATAGTTATGGTTGGAGCTTTGGTTCACACATTCTTATCGCGTGCCTTGGGAATATAGAATATCTTTCCAAATAAAAATGAAGACAAGATTGAAGATTGTAATAGGAATTGAGCTGACGAATGTTTCCAATGGTCTTATGTCATTATTATTATTCATAGAACTTTCAAAGATTTTGTATGCCTTGCATTATTCTGGGATCGGTGTGGCCCTTCAGCAGCAATACATCCCTCCTACTATACTGATACGATCGTTTTAGTTGGGGATCAACCAAGTGCTTGGTCATCTTTTTAGTTATTATTTTGCAGAAGTCATGTGATGTGTACTTCTTTCTGCAATCAGGGTGTAGGTTATTGTATATATACATGCTATTTGTTATGTAAACATGATTTTACTCTTTCCAAGTATCACGAGATACCAATGTATATGAGCTGACATTGCAGTATTGTCAGCACAGGTCAAAGTGTTAATACAAGGTTCCTGTGCCCATACCTAGACTCTGTCGGATCTAGTTTCTTGAATGGAGCAAATTTTGCTATAGCAGGATCTCGGGTACTACCTAAGTATGAACCATTCGCCTTAAATATTCAAGTCTTGCAGTTCCTTCATTTCAAGGGTCGCTCTATTGAACTTGTTAGTGCTGGTAATTCTTACACTTCCCTTTGATTCTCTGTCCGACACTCTACTGACAAAATAAATAAATAAAAACAAAAGAAATGTGTGCTCAGAAATGTGAATATGATTTGGCTTGTCTCATGTTGTTGCATTCAGGGTCTGGAAATTTAGTTGGTGATGAAGGATTTCGCAATGCTCTTTTCATGATAGACATTGGACAGAATGACCTAGCCGATTCATTTGCTAATAACATGTCTTACACAGAAGTAGTCAAGATGATCCCCTCCTTTGTTACAGAGATCAGGAATGCAATTCAGGTAATTTCTTTTATCACTAATTGCTTGTTTTTCCTTGCTTCCCCGCCGAAAAGAAGAAAGTAGATTAGGTGCAAGAATATCAATAGCTTAATATGTTAAAAAGCATGGGAAGGATAAAGTTAGTTAAGGAAGGTGGCATCACAAGGTTAAAGATTTGGTGAAAGTTTGCTACTTAATTTTAGGTAGTTCTAGAGTCTGTTCATACAATTAAACTTTCCAAATGTAGGTCATATATTCTCAAGGAGGAAGAAGCTTTTGGGTCCACAACACCGGACCACTAGGATGTCTGCCTCAAAAACTTACTCTGGTTCAGAAAGTTTCTTCTGATCTCGATCCACATGGCTGTCTGGCAAATTACAACTCCGCTGCAAAACTGTTTAATGAAGGGCTTCGACATTTGTTGCAAGAGTTGAGATCTGAAATGAAGGATGCTACTATTGTGTATGTAGACATATATTCTATCAAATATGATCTTATAGCCAACTCCAGCAGTTATGGTAAGCATAAAATCTGTTCTTGTTTAAATCAGCTAAATTTTCCTAGTTCTTAGGTTTACGATAATCAGAATGAATCTACTAAAATTGGTACTGAAAGGCTGATATTATTAGTGAAAAATGGCAGGAGATAAGATTCTTTGCTCCTGTAATTTAAATTGGAAAAGAAGAAAATGAAGAATTTGACGTCTTGTGACTGAAAAGGTCTAAGAACTTCACGTTGGAAGTATGATGGCAAGCACATCTAGAATATTCACTTATCTTATACACTAGTGACATTTACGAAGATATCCACTTCTGTGGAAACTTCCGAAGTAATATAATTCCTTCTTTTCATACCATCATGTAGAGAGATTCAATGTAGTATATACCATCTGTGGAAACTTCCGAAGTAATATAATTCCTTCTGTTTGAAGATAGTTGGCGGCTTACTCAAAACTACTGTTCATATATGATGATTCCACATTTGCAGGCTTCTCAAATCCGTTAATGGCTTGCTGTGGTTATGGAGGTCCTCCATACAACTACCATAAAGGAGTGACATGCGGTCAGCATGATTATCAGGTTTGCAGTGAAGGGTCTGAGTTCATAAGTTGGGATGGAGTTCATTATACCGAGGCAGCTAATAGAGTTATAGCCTCTAAGATACTGTCAATGGACTACTCCACTCCACGAATTGGCTTCGATTTCTTTTGCCATTGATTGTCATTTGCTAGAATAAAGCATGAATTAATATATGTTGCTTCATAGTATTATTAAAAATATTTAATTTGGAAAAATTGAAAAAAATGATACATTACTGGTGGTTATAAGAAAGAGGCCAAGGTGAACTTTTTTCTCTTAGTTTTGAAGTCAGGATCCCCTAACTGTTTATTTCAGTCCAGTTTTCCTTGTTATTTTAGGCATTAATGTATTAATTTATGTTGTAAGTAAGTCTTATGATATTAATTATTAAACCCATTAAGTCTTTGTTTATTTTTTCTTTTTGCAAGTAATTGACATCATGATGTGTCTTCTAGTTGACATAATCAAAAATATAATATTTCTTGCTTATGTCATCCATGAAAACTACATGCATCTCAACCCGCAGTTCAAAATCCTCCCCAGATTAACCAATCTTTAAAGCAGGGTTGAGAACAATCCTATGATCTATTTGAAACAACATTTTTATTTCTATATCTCACGAGATAAAAGTAAATCGTACATTATCTAGATCATAATTGTGAGATTGGATATGTTGTTGGTTGAAAACAACTAATTTAATATCAATAGTTTGGATTTGATCCCTATTATTATATATACAACTAAAGCATTTTATTTTTATCCATAATTATGTCAAATCATGGGGATTTTCACAAATTATGTACTCAATTGGCTTTAAGCATGCATTCTTCCTGGCAACCGAGTTGGTCTCAATGAACGCAAGTGCATCTTGAAAAAATGATTTTTTTTTATTAAAAAAACAAAATAAAGATGATTGATTTTATTTTTTTAAAAATGCAAAGTTTCATGTATTATGCACAAGAAAAGAATCTTAACTCCTTTATCATTTTGTATGACATAAAATATTTGGGGAATCAAAAGCTCTTTCTAACATACTCTCAATCATACAAAAAATATCTTGTATAGCCTACATTTCATATACGTAAATCAAGTAAAATAGTGGGGTTTGTAAGTGTATTAGCCACATGACTATAGTTGCTATTTTAAGCACAATATTTGTAGGGGTCAGAAAAACGGAGACCCAAAGTCAAAATTCATCCATTTACGGATGAGTCCATTGAATTACCAATCCAACAAAAAAATAAGTCAAATGTACACACATAACATTGCATTGCGTGCTGTAGCAGAAATCTAAATATGTGATCCCATATTTTGTCCTTAAATCAGTTAATCATTTCAATGATATATAAGAAATAAGGGAAAGAAAAAAAATTAAAAAAAGAAGAAGAAGAAGCTGCACTAACCATTGATAACTAAAAAAGAAGAAGACATATTCTAGATTTATTACAACATTAACAAGTACTCCGATTAAAGTGTGGAAATAAATTAATGGAACTAGTAAATTTCACATAACTAGCTTACAATGATAGATTGAGGTCCAAGTCTAACATATTACATTTTTTTTCTTCATCATTAGAATCTTGTTTTGTTCCTTCCTTTTCTCCTCTTTCATCTTCTTTTACTTGTTTGTTGGAGTTAGAATTGGAAGGACCAGCAATTGCAGACGCATCAATTACCATGAAATCTGGTGATTGAATCGATGGATTCCAAATTCCAACTGCTGAATCTCTGTTATTATTATTTTCTTCCAAAATTTTGGATGTCTCTGTTACTTGATTTCTTGCTAACAAACGGTCACGTATATCTTTAGTGCTTCTTATAAGAGCAAAAAACTTGTCAATTTTCTCATCTTCATCTTCCTCTTCTTCCTTTTCTAATCTCTCATTCTCCAAATTCTTCCTCTTCCTTCTCTCTCTATCCATAATGTGAAACAAAAGAAATAATTAGAGATGGGGGCAGTGTAACAAAATAGGAAAGATAAGGTTGTGTCTTTATTAATAAAAGAAAAAACTCAATCCCCAACTGCCCTTCCCACAACCCCTACCCCTCCCTAATGTCCAAGTCAGCAATTTGACCATGCATGTAATTTTTTTTGTTGTAAAAAAAAAATGAGAAAATTGAGCAAGTGTATATTTTATTTGTTAAATTTTGACGTAATATATCAAAATAATGGTTGTGTAGTGAGTTTATCCATTTATTTTTATGAATTGACAGTGTTAAACATAATTGCTCATTATATTTTTTAAAATTAATAATTGAAGATATAATAGGAAGGAAAAAAAATGTTCTTTCTTGATTTTATTAAAAATGACAAAGTAAAAAGAAAAATTAAATTAGGAGTATTAATAATAGTTACTCTCTTTGTTCCATATTAGATGTACACTTTCTATTTATACGGTAATTAAGAAATTATTAATAAATTAATTAACTTTACTATTTTGCCCCTTGTTCATACTTCACGTTTTTTTAAAGTCAATTTTACTAATTTTCAATGTTAAATTAGATTATATTAATTTTGATATTTAAACAAAAAAATTGATATTTAAAAACTAGACAAAAAATACTATAAATTACAATTTTTTGCATGTCAATATGATAAAAATGCATGTAAAATATTAGTCAGTTTTTATAATAGTTTGACTCTAAAAAAAATGTAATATATAAGTTAGCCTCTTGAAAAATAAATTCTTGGATCTTCAAAGCTTGTTTAAACTTTTGAAGGTCATAATAATTGTAGGAGTAAAATGAGAAAAAAAATATTTATTTCTATCTTAATTTTGTATTCAAGTAATATATGAAATAAATATTTTAAATAAAAATCCAATCTATTATGGGACAAAGGAGTAATATTTAATCTTCCTACATCACATAGTTTTTCAGCAATGATGTGTATTAGATCGTCCTTATGATTTTGATTTTTCATTATGTTAAAATGAGAAACAAAAATGTAATTTATAATATTTTAAAAAATATTTTTTAATATTTAAATTTTATTGTCAAAACATTAACCAGACCATTTTGGAAGATCAGGTTATGTTTAGTTATACTTTTACGATATATAAATTTAATTTTTTTCTTATCAGCCTTCAGTAGGACATTTTTAATTCAAACATCAAATTTTATACTCTAAATTTAATATCAAAACTATTTTTAATGTAATCAACACCAACCTACCGATGGTGATCTCCTCCATCATAGGCGTCACAGTATTCTGAACTACCTTTTGTAGGTACTAATCGAATAACTTTTTAATTTTTTATAGGTATCATATATGGTGGTCTTCAAAAGGGGAGTTGCGTAGCTCATTATAGATGTTCTTCTCTTTCTTGGAAAAATTACGTAAAATGATAAATATTTAAAGTATATAATGTAATATAGTTATAGTTTTAATTTTTTTAATTTATAGCTATAGCTTTGTAAAGTTTTGCTTTTCAATTTTTGGATTATAAATCTATAACTTTTATATGCTTATCATAATTATTTATTTATAATTTCTGAAAAATTTATAATAAATTATCATATTTATATAATGGCAGATGAAATATACAAAATGAAATTCTGAGTTTTTTCTAAATTTATGAATATAAAATTTGTATATATATTCTCAAACAAAATATATATACAAACAAGCGAAATATACAAATAATAACCTCAATAAAATTATATCTATAAAGTGTAATTACTAAAATTATAGTTATACAGCATTACTGTATAATTTATACTATTTCTGAATTTTTCTCTTTCTTTTAACCATATGGCGTAATAGCAGCCCATTCCTCCCCAAAAAAAAAAACAGAATGGAGAAAGGAGAAATACCATAAAATGAAGCATAAAATTATATGCTCATAAAAAAAGAGAACAATATTTTAGGATAATAAATATAGCCCTCTCCCCAGGGTTAAAAGAAGAGAGCAAAAAATAGATAAATAATTTACTGTGAAAATTATTGGCGAATAACTTTTTTAAATAGGACCATCTCCAATACACTTCTATTTTATTTTTCGTTCTCTATATTTATAAATAAGATCATCTCTTAATATTAAATGTTAGAAATAACATTATCTTAATCTTATTCCTAAACACATGCAATGCTTTGGTGAGAGATAAAAATAAAATAGTAAAAAATATTTATTTTTTACTATTTTAAGGAAGATAGGAAAAAGCTACTGTGGCAATTATGGTATCGAAGGAGAGCATAATATGTTAAGTATTGCAACTCCATTTATTTATACTCGTCTAATAATTTAAAATAATTTTTTAATTTTATCTGTTATTTTTCATATATCAAAAAAAAATTAAACACTTATTTTTTGAAATCAAATAAATATTACAAATAAAAGTAAATCGAGAAAGTAACTAAATTTCTTTTAACGAATATGTCCACAATACCCTTTACTAGTTACTGACTTAGCACATCCTGACAACCATTTAAATATTCCCTCCGTTTAAAAAATAATGGTTTAATTTGATTTGAAGTGAAGTTTAAGAAAAAAAAAATTAATTTTGTGATTTTAAATTAAAATTATGCTAAATGTATCAAAATGTCCTTTAATTTTGTAATCTTAAACATGTTATATGAAAAATTAAGATTATAAAAAAAGAAATGAATTATTTTTTTTTGAGATAAATTGAAAAAGAAATAAAAACATTCTTTTTCTCAATTAAAGTATGTAATTTGCATTTTGAGAGAAAAAATAATTAATGATAATGTAGAGGAGTGCATCATTCTCTACGACAGCCATTATGTCAATGACCGACCAGAATATATGCTACGCCCATACTGTGACATGTGATGTGTCACATTTTTCAGCCAATTCTAATCTTTTTTTTTTTCTTTTTCTTGGCCCTCTTTTACTGCTGTTGATGAATACGGTAAAAATATCAGTTCTGTTGAAAATATTCTTCAAAGAAAATAGAAATATGTCAATACAACTTTTAACTTTCTGTATAGTCACAGGACTAGTTCAACTTCCTTTTTTTTATTTTTTTATTTTATAGTAAGCATTGTTCTCTTTCTCTTTTTCTTTTTCGATTCGCTATTTTTTTCAAGACTCATAAATTATAATTTTTCTTTCATTTATCAATATGGCCAGGTCGGTCACTTTTTTGAACCAGGATCAAGAAGTGTGCGCTATTGCGTCAAGCGGAATAACTCAAAATGTGTTAAAAGCATTTTTTTAAAGCAATTTGTTCGACACAAGTCAAAAGTATGTCTTGAGTAATAAATCATGTTATGTAATATCAAGGGTGTGTTAGGCACGAAGGGAAATATTTTTCATAAAAGATGTTTTCTAAAAAATATTTTGTTAAAAATAAGTGAGTTATTTATTTATTTATTAATGTTTGGTAGGTAATCAAAAGATTATTATACCAAGAGCATATTTATGTGAACATGGTAGGGAGTGGGAGTTTTAGGGTGACGTGGTGGAGATTGAGAACGTTGAGTGGATAGGAAAGGGATAATGAATTTGAATTGTCACTTGTTTAAATTATTTTATCTTATATTTCATTAGAGAAGACATTTTTCTTATTTTTAAAAAGCTTATTTTTATAAAGAAAATATTTTGATCAATCAAATATGAAAAAATTAAAAAATATTTTTCAAAATTTATTCTTTTTCTCCATACCAAACGGCAAACACACTCTAAAGTGATGATTCCAGTTAAACACAAATATGGCCACGTTTATGCGTTTCCGAGTCAAAAGTTTAATATTAATTACTAACAAATAGAGAATCAATGAACTCAAAAACAAATCTAAAGCAGATTTAGGAAAAGATTGATTGCATGTGACTGGATTTTGCTTTTGCTTTAAGATATACTCCAAGCAGTAGAGTTTTATTCTGTTTAGGTCTGTGTGTTAACTTTTTTTAGCAAGTTTAGTAAAAACCCAATTAGCTAGGTCCCAAATCCCAATTTATACGTGCTCTTCCTGTTGCTGACTGAACTCTTATTTTCTATTTAAAAAGTGGAACAGAACTAGCAGCATATAGGCCTTCAGTTAGGTTGAAAACGGACTCACAGGAAATATTCCTTGGATGTCTAAAACTTGTACAATAATTCAATTAGGGATGACCTAAGAATTGCTCTCTATAACTTGGGATTCATCTGAACCTTATTTGGATTTTCAAAGTTTTGGGTTTCCATCGGTATTCTATTTTGAGCTCAACTAACTCGAATTCACACAGAAAAATCTCATCTAAGTAACTTCAAATATAAGTAGAATAATTCAATATAAAACCACACAAACTTCTCACCATCTTACAAATGTCTCGTTCAAAGTTGGAAAATTGCCAAAAAAGGAGTCTAGATCTTTCAACCTCTCCAAAAAAGCCTTGTCCTATTCTACCCCCAAACTACGAAATAGTGATCAATCCCTATAGTGACATGATTATTTGACTAGAACCACCAAATTTATGTCACTATGCCAGTTTTACACATTTGGTTTAAACAACAAACAAATATCCAACGTCATAGGACTGACAATGGGACGCAATCACCAAAATGGTTTTTACTAATATGTCACTATGCCAGCTTGACATATTACCCTCATCAAGTAAACAGAATCCACAACAAACCAAGCAAGTGGCGCCAACAATACCAACTCAACTTTCAAAAGCTAGTGCCATCAATCTCATTAATCTAAAGTCTTATCTTTTTCTGTAGTGTGTAACAGGTGTGCAAATTTTCTCACAATGATTCCATCTCAATCAATGATCACGAAGACCGAGTATGGGGAGTGGATTTCAAATAATTCCTTCTTTAGGAATTTCAGTGTTTGTATGATGTATAACTGTGAGTAATGGCCTAATAGGAAATTCACTAATCATCCAACCACTTGACCCCATGTTTAGCCCAGAGATTACCGGCTTTATCTGGACCCTTGCTACCAAACTCGTAATGCTCAAGTGTCGCATTATTATTGTCCAACTTACTTAAAACTGGAGATAAAATGTTCCATGCAGCTTCAACCTCATCGCTTCTCATAAATAGATGGTTATCTCCATCTATTACATCATGAAGAAGTTGTTCATACGAATCCGTTACATCAACATTGTACCTAGTACATCAACAAGAGAAAACAATTAGAAAGTATGGAAATGAAGATCCAAACATGACATTAAATTCACAAAATTTTACTAACATAAGAAAATAGAAAACATTACTTGTCTTTATAGAGCAAGTTCAATTCCGAAGCCTCCAAGTTCATGCCTAATCCTGGAATTTTATTATAGATTCTGATGAGTATGGCCTCATCAGGCACATCACGCAGAATCAGCTCATTAGTGACAAGATCTTGCATATGCCCTCCTCCGTCTTTATGATAAATGTTTCCAGGAACACGACGAAATTGTATACGAATTTCAACTCTGGAACACATCAGTAAGGATAAATTAGAAATAAAAGACCTATTTGATGATAATCAAAATCATGCATCAAATTCATTGGATTATGATACAGATAAGAATAGTTTAAATGGAACATGTGAAAACTATCGTAGCAGCAATCTACATACGCATTAAAACTTCCAAAAAATGTAAAAAGGAATCACCTCCTTTGTGTTTAGGCAGTAGGATATGATATTTCAAATGGTTGAAGGTGAAATAGAGATACTATAACTAGAGAGCAGTGATCAAACCTGTTCTTTTTGAGCCCCCTGCCAGCCTTAATAAGAAAAGGCACACCGTCCCACCGTGCATTATCAATGTGTAAAACAGCACCAAAATATGTGGGCATTAGGTTTTCCATATCCTTGAAGTTACTTCCAGAATCAGCTTCGCTGTGCCCAAGAATTACATCAGATGATCCCAATTTTCGAATTGATTTCAAAACCTTAACCTGAGGAGTAAATGATTTATGTGACCAATTTCAACAGAAAACATTGAAAATATTTGTAACATATAGGGAATAGAGGTTACATACTTTCTCATAACGAACATCTTCACCATCAAGGGTGACTGGCGGCTCCATAGCAAGCAAGGCCACTGTCTGGAAGATGTGGCTGTGTACAACATCTCCTAAAATCCCATAGCCTTTAGGATATCTATTACGTGAAGGGGAAAAATGAAGAGGGTGAGGATTAGGATCAAATACTTGTAACCTACATAAGTGAACTGAAACCTTGGCTACCTTGCTGAGGTCTGCATGCCTAAGTCTTCAGAAAAAGTGACCTAAAAATAAATGTTCAATGATAAACTAAGACTTCTTGCATCATTCCCAAGGTGAATCGAGCGTCGGTTATCCTAAGCAAATTACCTGTATGTTGTGTATGTAACTTCGATTCCATAATGGCATAAATACTAGATTCGAGAACCTTAGAACCGCAAGATTCTCAATTGTGTTCCTTCCCAAAAGATGATCTATCCTGGAAGATAGGCAAGTAAAACAGTGATGAGTAAATAATTCAGAATTCAAAGTCTTCTAATATCACACATGTTGCTTTTGAACCTGTATAATTGCTTTTCCTCAAAGTTTGAGAGAAGGGAGGTAGTCAACTGATGAGAAGAAAACGAACCCAGACCAAAGGGTTTTTCAATTATTACACGATTCCAACCCCTCTGGGTTTGGGCCTTTTCAGCAAGAGAGGATGCTACGTCGATAAGTGCTTCTTGAGGCACAGAAAGGTAAAATATTCTGTTTGCTCCAAACTTTCCCTAAGGTACACGAGCTGTTAACAACAGTAATAGAAATAACATAGATTTGGATACAATGAGCACTTACGAGCACAAAAAGTACAGAAACAACATACCCAGTGTAGTCCCAGTGTCCCAAGCGGTGGGGTCTAGGGAGGGTAGAGTGTATGCACACCTTACCCCTACCTCAAAGGTAGAGAGATTTTTTCCGATAGACCCCCGGCTCAAGAAAAAACAACAGATAGTAATGGAAGTACAAGAAACAACATACAGTAATAGAATAATACTACAACAAAATAATACGATAGTCGAAGTACAAGAAACAACAGAATGCACACCATAGGTCGACAATCCTCAGCAGTACTTACCTCAACTTCTTCCATGAGAGTATTGAGCTTCGACATTCCTTCTCGGTTGTCATACCCTCCATAAAGATAGAATATCCTTTTGAGAAATGCATCCATTTTTTCGTCACAGTTTTCTCTGCATAAAGAAACTTTATAAAGTTAAACTACATCATGTTCCACCAATGATTTTATTTTAACATATGAAAACTGAGACGAGTTTTTGATTTAAATAATTTTGGATAATGTCATAGACTTCTCAAATTTTTCTTTGTAGCACTAACTTTCCTTGTGATTTTACGATATTAGGCTTACCTCCTTTATTTTTATTTTTTGGTAACAATTCTTTTAGTACATTTTTCATCAATGTAAAAACTTTATAATTTGACCTTATTAAGTATACTCTTTCGTTTAATTATTTCTATAAACGTTTTTTAAAGATCTGCAAATTCACGCCACCATCTCTCCCTCTCTTCGGCATCCTTCTGCTCTGCACTTCATAAGATCCCTTTCCCAATAAAATGAATTTTGGTCATAGGAATTTGAAAGTTTGCACATTAATTGTCTGTTCTTCTTTAAGCCTTTTCCCAGAACTACTTATTTTTGTTTGAATTTGGGGTATTATGTGGTGTGTTTCTTTCCTTGTTCCACAGAAATCCTCTTCAATAAGTTTTTTTCTATTTCTATTATTATTGTATACCTCCTTCTTTTCAGTATTATTTCTAATTTTTTTAACAAATATGTTCATCAAAATATTCCAGCAAAACTCAAACCACATAATTTTACGGCACGGGGAAAAATTACACCATCTTTAAGAAGATATTATAAGATAAATTCAACAAAAAGCATATTAGAAAGGACAAATTAGTCAAATTATAATTGTTTTCATCAAAGAAATATGAGTTCAGAAAATAGTGACAGAGATTTCAAAATAAGGATGATAAGTGTAATATCGTAAACCACAAGGCAAATTCGTGTGATGAAGCGAAACCCGGGGGAGGTCTCTGAGATTATCCCAAATAAATTTTATGTTAATAGATCAACAACAAGAAAACGCCAATTTTCATGATACAATCCATTTTGTTTCCCTGATCACTCATAACTCCCTCATTAGCCTTTCAGGTGCTCTAGCATCTTAAATTTTGAAGGCAAAGTCTAAATTATTTAGTCAAAAACTCAAACTCTAGAAAAGAATCAGCTATACAAAATCTGTCAGTGACAAAATCCCCTCCCCCCCTCCTCTCTCTCTCTCTCTCTCACACACACACACACACACATGTGCATTCAAGCTCTCTCTGTGTGCATAAGCACATATTTCTAATGTGTCCTATAATATAAGCAGATGGATAGACATAGTCAACATATAAAACAGAGGTACATATGTGTGTATCTATATATGTGTGTATCTATATATGTGTGCGTGTGTGTGCGCATTTGAAAGTTAAGGAACATACTGGTGATCAATGCGGCAACTTAAAGTTGGTGCTATTATGGCTCTTAGATCTTCTTCAGTTAATTTTTTCCGTGAGTACCCAAATATACCAATTTTCTGCAGCCATCAGAAAGCCAGTAAGCCTAGAAGGTTAACCTCATATGTATATAACTTTCCAGTACTATGCTTCCTATCATTAAAAAGTAGCAAGCAGAATAAACTAGCAACATAGTTCAAATATTCCAATTCAATTTTAGCTTGATCTTATTCGACTACCTTGTTAATACTTTTATCCAAAAAGTTCCAAGTTTTGAGCCCCTCAACTGTTCTTGTGTGAATCTACTTCAAATGATTCTAACAGAACAAGAAATTACCAACTATCATATACTTCAACTTAAAGTGCCAAATTCATTTGTTTCATAACTTTATGATGTGGTCATGTCTTCTTCAGTTGTGGAGCCCGGAACATTTCATAATTTTACACTCTATAATTACACTTGCGGTGGCACATGATCCCATTCTTCCGGCATGATGCTTATTCTAGTCCAAAGTCCTAACAGTTGCAACTTACCATCAAATTACTTGCCCAGGTAACAAGTGCTATCACCACTAGCTCAAAAGTTGAAACGCACAATGTGGAAGAAAACTAATGCTCGTACCTCTTTCAGATAGTTCAGTCAACAAGCATGGCACCACCCCACCCCTTCAAAAGGCTTTTTCAATGTTAGTCAAGCTACTACATTTGATCTAAATAAAAAAATTATCAAGCTGAGCTCAAGTTATCAAAGATAATTTCAAATAGTTACTTTCTGAAATTTGAGCAGAGGGTCTATCGGAACAGCCTCTCTATGAGATAGGAGTGAGGTCGCGTACACTCTACCCTCCCGTACTCCACTTGTGAGATCACACTAGGTATGTTGTTTTTATTGTTATACCACCAATTAATATGACTTGTGAGGTACAACAATTAGAAAACAATTGAATTAGCGCTGTAGCAAAGAAAAATTAAGTTTTTCATTAGTAAGAAATATATAATAAAAAGCTAAGATGAAATTGTGTTCCACCAGGATCAGAAATGAATATTATGAATGCTGAACATAATATAAATTTCAACAGATGCGTAGAACTCAAAAAGGAGCACAATGGTAATTGATCAATGTACCTACCTCTGGAAGTTGACCACTGTAATACAAAGCAAATAATGCTGGAAAAATTTTCTTTCTGGCTAGTACACCAGTGGCCCCAATAACAGCAATGCTAAGAGAGGCTGAATCATCAGTTGATGCACCACTACTGGATGATTGAGTCTCAAACAAAGGCAAAGGCAACTTTATGGAAGCCTCCGTCCCAAAAGTGTCAATTATAACTTCTTCATCAAGTGAAGTAGTGCTTCCAGTTCCTTCAACAATAAAAGGGGTCGACCTTATGGAAGATCGCGGTCTGTTGACATCATGAGGTTGAACATATGCCGCATAGTTTATTTGTGTTCTGGATTTCTTTATCGTATGGCTCTGTGTAAAGAATATATATCAGTCTCCAGAAAAATATTCATCGTCACAATGGCATGGACCAGAAAAAGTGCACGTGTATTTAACTAAACCACACTATTATAGAAAGCTGGAACAGTGAGCTATCAAAAGGCAAACATGATTCACCAGCTTCTTCTGATCCGAAGATTGAAAGTTATGAAGAAGTATCAAACTGAAAATATAGACCAAGGTTTAGATTCATCTGGTCAACCAGTTCACATGACTAAACAAATTTAAGAATTCAGGGCATGCAGGAAGAAGTAATACTTCAATTTGGCGCTGTAGCATGTAGAACATGCATGCTAATACAGCTCAACATATGTGAGATGCGGATTTATACATCTTTCTAATTTTTGACCATTGCCTTTTAGGTGAACTGTGAACATGTCTTGAAAGGATCACAGAGATGTTTTAGAAGCACGACAGCACTATAACATGGTTAACATAACTAGTTATACAATCATTTGGAAACACAATTAGATAGAAATCTTAGCAGATCCAGTTATTAACCTTATGCTTGTAATTTGATAATTGCTTCTTCATTAGTATAAGATGTATATATAGAACTTCCAGTCACTGTATTGTGCAGAAAATGAAAAATCATATATTCCGTGAAAAGGGTCACATTTTATCGGGGCATATAGAAATGTTTTACACATTTTCAATTGACACATTTCTATTTATGATATTATCCTGTTCAACTTTAAGAGTTCAAAATTTGTTTGATTAGTTTAGCTATAATTCTAAAATGATATTTTCCCAATCAAATCAAACTTTTCAGTTATGAATTTAATAGGTTTATCAAGACTTCAACAGCTACCAGTACAAATGTATAATAGACAAGTCAATTTGACATACTAAACTCCACCTGAAGTTAAACTGAGTGACTTGATACTGGACGCTGTGACTATAGGATCAACCAAAGCCTCACCCAAGCAAGAGGTGCATCTTATTCTCCCAGAACCAAAGTTGACTATTTATGTTTTCCTAGGGTCAGTCTGACTGATTTCCAGTCCAAATCTGATATTGATATCCACTTTCTGAAAATAGCTAGTAAGTCATTATCAGATTTGGACTGGAAATTCTTCAAATTATCAGAACACTAGCTATTCCACAAATTATTATTATCAGAACATTAGCTATTCCAGGTTATTACTGAACATACACGAATCAAGGTTGATGATGAGATTTGCAATACTTCCAAGTTACTCTTCTACAAAGTATCGAGAAGTCTACTTTGAAGGATTCACAAATTATCAGTGCAAATCTGTGTATAAACATACTCTCTGCATTATTCACCTCTGTACTTTTTATACAAAACTGCACAATCACGCTAACACTTAAATTCGAAAGTAGAATAAATGGTTAGTCACTTATTCTCTGCATCGTCTAAATTTTATGGGACTTAATAACTTATTGTATTCATATCACTGAAATTTGCAACATCATACAGTTGATAAACATCAATTTTCTTCATAAATTCTGAAATAATTAATTTGTCAACTGAATTTCATACACGAATTGAAAATCACGGAAGAGAATACGATAGGTACAGCACCATATAGCTCAACTTGGATACCAGAAAAAAACATAAGAAAATGGATACAGAACTGACCGGAAAAGAACGGACAACAACGGTAGGTAATACAGAAATTTTCCGATAGATTGACGGGACGATTGAGTTCTCCGATGAAGACGTTGATAGCGACACTGGTGAAAGCGACGCCATCACTTTGAATATCCCGATCAACGTTTCTTCTGTTGTATTTTCTACTAGTATACTGTATGTCGTTGTTTACTGTGTAAAAAAACGTTGATATCTGGGTTTTGGTAATACTTTGGGCTTAGGTTCTCACAATTTTGGATTCTTGATATTGGGCCCATGGCCCAATTTGGAGTAAGGTCCGAAAGGGAGAATTGGGAAATTTTCTCAACCACATATATTATTAAATTTGTAAATTCTTTCTCAGATAAAAGGAAAAGGTTAACTGATATTATGACATTACTAGACAGTGTAAATATTATTATGGAAGAATTTGATTATTTGAATGATAATTTAGAGAAACTATCCTTTTATTCAAATTGAAATTCTTAAAAGAAATGTATGAGGTTATACGAATGATTTGTCCCGATTTTTCATAGATTGTACTAATAGAAATAGTTGGGTAAATATCATATTTTATATTTGTGAATATGTATATAACACTTGTTACATGTGTTTATGCAAGCACCAAAGTTATAAAGGCATGGTATCATCTTGTTACATTAAAAAAATTAGGTTTATATAAATTCAGTAGCTTTTGCTTAGATCTTGTATATTTAATTTTAAATTTTTTGTTATATATATGAATATATTCATATTGAATTCAATAACTATAAAACGAACTATAAATTCTTCTCAAAGTTTATAACTTATAAACTTAAATTTCTTACCTCCCTTATACATTATATAAATCCAATTTATCACTTACAATAGATCATATTGAAACGAAAAAACTTGTTGGGTGCATTTACAATCGAAGAGGATTGAGTCCATCTGTCAATTTATTGCATGTCCGCTGTCCCTACCAACTAGACTAAAATACTAGAAATACTTGTCAATTAAGATAAGCCTCAATTATCTAAAGAGATTGGCTAATATTAGTAACCAAAAACGTCATCTCGTATGTATTATTAGATTACTATACTCACTATAGTTGTTGGGTAGCGAGACTTTTCTCACGAAAACTTCAGTTTTATTTTAATCGTACGATTATAAGTACACAATGAAGAAATATAATTTTTTACTGTGATAAATTTATTTGAGCGTAATTTTTCAATGTGATAAATTTGTCCAAAACATATATCTCATCACTATAAAAATATGGAAAACGAATCAATCTAAACATGTCTTGTAGAAGAGACGTTGTGAATATATCATGTATGTATAAGGGTTGAGAGAATCAATTTTTTTGACCGCTTAAATTGATTTGAAATTGAATTTTTAGTTGAATATGTTATTTGAATATAAAAACTTGTAATTCTTCTCATAAATATATAAAATTCACAATTTGTGAAAACTATATATATAAAAATCAATTATTTAATCTTACCAAATAAATAAATAATAATTTTTAGATAAAATAACATTAAAAAACAGTGCATTTACCGGGAAAAAAAAAGAAGTAAGAAGATACAAGTCAATCAATAAATTTTAAGTCAAAGCTTACCTATACGTATATAACGTGGTGTACGCAAGATTTTTCGTAAGCGGTGTCGATATTTAAAAATTAATAAACAATAAATAATTAATATAATAATATTATATTAATAAAAACTATTTAAAAACGTAAGTCAAGCAAACTACTAAACTTTCCTCGACGAGTTCTCATATTTAAAAATGTATTGATAATAGCCTTGTTGGAGATAGTACTAAGTACTAAATATTTTAGTGCAATTGGTGTAATTTAGTTTAGTTTGATTATAAATAGGAGGTTGGAGGTTCGAATAATGACGATTACATTTGCGCTCAAAATCAAGGAGCCAAGAAGCTCAGTTGTTCAAGCAGTTCCATTAATGTTATTTATAAGAATATTTCTACTTTTTTCAAATTTTTAACATATATAACATTAAAATTTTCCAATAAAGTAGTATCGATTAACACCCAATATATATACTTATCTCCTCTATAAGAGCGCATAGGGTTTGTTTCACGACAAAATAATTAAGCAAAAATGAAGAAGTGCATCTCCTTTCCATTCTTTATTCTTTTTGGTTAGGGAGGAAAGGGAACTAAAAGAAAATTATAGTAACTAGATTACATTTGATTATAGTTTTTTTTAGATTAATAGAATTTAATTAATTATTCAGTGAAATTTTACTGCCACTATTAAAATTTTAAGTTTTTATTTAAGTAAATTAGATATTTAAGCATAATTTTAAAAATTATCTTTCAACAAATTTTATTAATTAAATTTATGATTAAACGTTAACTTGAGGTTTATGTTTTTCACATTTCCTTGCCCTTCATCCAAAGCAAATCTCAAGAATCTTTATACTATAAATTATAACTTATATAGCCAAGTAGTTATAATTGAAGTATTATTTAGATAATTTGATATCAATCATTTCTTAACTATTAAGTACTAATTTGTTATAAAAGTTTAAAATCAAGAAAAGGAAAAAAAAGGAAAGAGGTTAAAGAAAAGGCAATTATCTCAGAAGTGAGATTATTGCAATTTGCAAGTCAAGAAGGCAAAACAAACAAACAACAAAGTCATCATAATAATTACGTAAAACATATTTTATAATAATATGATTTCTTGTTTTATATTATAACGACCCACCACTACCACGTTCTTTATCCAATTTTTATTTTTTTTTATTTTTTATTTTAATAATATTCCAAAATTTCACTCATCAATAATGAAGAATCCCAATCAGTAGTCTTCTACCATTATAATCATCTTTTGATCAGATAAGACCACTTGCTTCAGTCCTTTATTCTTTTGGCTCTCTCTCTTTCAGCTTTCAGGTAACAAAATTTATGTTTTCAATTCTAAGTTTTCTGCTTTTTATTAGTCTTGATGATTTATGGGGTTTTGAATTCTGATCCATGTGATCTCTGATTATTTCAACTGGGGTTTAGTTTCTTTTTATGTTTATAATCATGACTTTGACTTATTAGTGATGAATTTGGGGTTTCTTGGTATGTGAAATCATTCATGTTTAGAAGAATTGGGAAGATTCTAACCTGGGTTTTTGTTTGATTTTGGATCAAAGTTTTGAGCTTTAATTGTTATCAACATCGTTTCACAAGGGCCTATTTTTTTGTGTTCTTTTATCCTTTTTGACATGTTATAGTTTGAAGTTTTGCTTTGTTTTTCTTCATTGATTACTGTTGGTGCAAAATTTCTACTTTTAAATCAGTTTCAGACAGAAAGATTGTCATAATTGGGCACTGATCCGTGGTGGCTGTGATGGGAATTTATGCTTTACAATCTTGCAATGAAATCTTTTAGGTTTTTGGTTTATAGTTTTGTTTGATGCAGGTGTTTAATTAGAAAGTGAACCGATTTTTTATGCTTTTAATTTTTTTCAGTTTCGTCTGACTAGGGGATAGATGGGGTCCGAAGGGCCTTCACCTGTGATCGTACATGTAACTGGTTTCAAGAAATTTCATGGAGTTGCTGAAAATCCAACAGAAACCATTGTAAGTAATCTTAAAGATTATATGAAGAAAAGGGGTATGCCCAAAGGGCTGATCCTTGGGAATTGCAGCATCCTTGATACTGCAGGCCAGGGAGCCCTAGTTCCCTTGTATCAGACACTGCAAGCTGCTTTAAGCGGTGGTGACTCGGAGTCATCTAATTCCAAGAGAGTTATTTGGGTTAGTTGCTCACTTGGCTTCTTTTTACCTTTCATGCTTAACTTTGTTCTGCTGTCCAAATGAGGAAATGATAGTTTCTTAATTTCATTCGGTTAGAAAATGATCACTTGGCCATTTTAAAATTGTGTAGCTCTGTATTATTTTTGGTGTCAAGTGTAAACAGTTAGTGATAGAACAAACAGAAGCTATTTATGCAGCTTATACATCGGTTGTAACTTAGAAAATAGGACCCTATGCAGTGTTGTGAAAGGCGATCGCCTCGTCACCAATGGTGAGAGGCGAGGCGAACCTTCATCGCTTTTTAGCTTTGTGGCGAGGCGATCTTCGACAGGCGAGGCCATGAAATCAAAGGCGAGAGGGGAGAAAGGCATCGCCTTTTGTATATTTGTTAAAAAAGGCTACTAATTTAGGATTTTAAAAGCTAAAAGGTACTTTTAGGGTTTTCGACTACACTCCTCCAATGACCAGCCAGACTTCTCCGGCAACTCCAAAGTCCAATCAATACATATTTCTTCTTCTTCCTCAGTTTCTTTTCCTTCTTCTTCCTCAGATTCAAAGTCACTTCTACCTCTGTTTTGACTTATGTTCTTTTTTTTCTCATTCAAGTTCTAGACTTTTAGCATGTACTATCTATTTTGAGTTTTTGAATTGAAATATTTGCTAACATGTTATTGCTATTGAGTTTTTTGATTACTTATAAATACAATTAAATATCTACATTTTTGGTACTAATTGGCATTGCACTTCAAAAAGGCAAGTGCCTCGCCGCTCGCCTCGCCTTGTGGCGAAGCAGACCCTTGTCGGCTTTTATCGCATTCCGGCGTCCAAAATACGGACCCTATGTAACTACAACACTTCTGAAGCGGGGTTACATTTTCTGATATAGTATACCTGTGATATATATATAGATAACTGTTACCTTTCTCTAAAAAGAAAAGGTCACATGACTGGTAATTCCATTGGACCTTAATATGACATAAAGATGGAAATTTTCTTTATGGAATCTAACAGGACCACATGACACAATTAGTGTTCCTTTTCTCCTATTACGAAATGTATGACCTTTAATTTGGATGTGGTTGGTTTGAAATATCACACTTCTACTTTTTTCATGTCCGATATGGAAGTTTGGATCATAGTTCATACAAATTGATCATCTTTGAATGATGCAGGGTGCTACTGCTTTTGTATTTTGTGGAAGGATCCATTTGCTGACAAAATGGTCATTAAATTAATTTTTTAATCCTGAAAACCGCTATACTTCCGTTTTTCAGAAATTTGACGCATGCTATGATGTGTAGGCGGCACCTTATATATACTCTAGGCTCTTTGGATAATCTGAGATGAAACCTAAATCCTGTTCTGGACCCAATCCTGTAAAAGTGTACTTAAATATGCTGCTAGAAATGTTACCCTTATCAAAAATATGCTACTAGAGCCTAGAATGTTCCACAAATTTACCTTAACAAAATGGGTTTGTTTCATAGTCTTAGGATAGTTAATGAATCATTTATAAAATCAGAATTGTATTCAGGTGTTAAGAGAAGACAGATAAAAGGGAGGGATAAAGGTCGCAAATGGGGGATAAGGGGAGGGATAAAGCTAAACTAAGAGAGAGTTGTGTATTTGTTTACAACCAAATGACCTAATTCTTTCGTCGTGCTTTTATCTTTTATACTTGTGACTTGTGAGGGGAAATGTTGTCCATTTTTCGTTGAAATTGCTGAGTATCACATATTCTTGTATAGAGAATACCACTAAAATTCCTCTGAGGTGTGTTAATACAGAGCACATATGACATAACATAGTTGCTTGTAGTACCACTCCATGATGACACGAGGAGGGAATGGTGTTTATGGTGTTCAAGTGGCTAGAGAATATTATGGTTATGTTCTAGAGTCTTTGTTGCGAATTCTCTGTCACAGTCAAATTATCTATGGAGTATTTTGATGCCCAATATTTGTACTTCATATACCAAGATTAATCTAATTTGTGGTAATTTTTATCCAGGTACACTTTGGAGTTAATAGTGGTGCCACAATGTTTGCCATAGAGAATCAGGCTGTCAATGAAGCTACTTTCCGTTGTCCAGATGAGATGGGATGGAAACCTCAGGTTAGTTAAAGGACCTTCCAGTTTTCATTTGTTCTGTTAAAAGACCTTCCAGTTTCAGTTTGTACAGTTTCAACTGAACTCAAGATTTTATCCTGTTACTTGCAGAAAGTACCTATTGTTCCTGCAGATGGGGCAATTTCGCGTAAACGAGAGGTATTATGATTTCTTGCATCCAACACTCATGATTTCTGTAGAATGGTTATTAAAATTTAATGCTCATCTTGTTTCCCAACTTTGAAGTCAACCAAATGTGGTTGGTACTTATATGAAACAGTTGTATGCATTAGTTCATACTTCATTGAAGTTTATATACCATCTTTTAAAAGTTGAAGGGAATTTGCTATACAGTTCATTGTTAGACTCCATTTTTTGAGTTAACACTTTGTCTTGGTTTCCAAAAGGGGAGCAGGACGTCAAGACCAGAGAAGTTGATTGTAAACTTCCTTTATATGAAGTATTGATGATGATTATCCACTTGTTTGAGAAGTAAAAGTAATGTATGACCCTACTAGGGAATGACCCTTGTAAATAATGATCTAAAAAATTAGTTAGTTCGGAAGATAGAAGTGCTTAGGTATAACGAATTGTAGAAATGTAAAAGACAATTCTGGGCATCCTATGTTGGAAATAGACACAGAGCACTGAGCTGAGGAAATAACTTGTAAAGGCAAAGTCATAAGCTTTTTGGAAGCTCAAGATTGTTGGTTCACTGTCCATGCATGCTAAACCTCGAGTTAAATGCTTAATATTCCAGCCTCAAAGGTTCTCTTTCCTTTTCTGGTCATGTTCTTCATAAACCTTTAAATGCACCAGGACCGGATGGAAAGATAGGGACCTATGTTGCGAGGGTTATTGATTCTTCATTTTATGATATACAGTTTGAATCCAATTTCTTCTCTCAAGTATTCCGAGCTCATGAACTTTTTAAAGATTTTTATTCATTTATTTTTACTGAAAAATACTCTAGTTTCCAGGGATTATGACATTGTGAACTGTTACCAAGACCAATAAACATGGCTTCTAAATTATTTCACTTTTGCTTTGCTTCATACTATCCCAGTCACTTTTGTGACTTCCTTGAGGAGGGAGGAGCTGATGAATAACGAAGTGGTGTAATGCTTGTTGGAAATATATTTCCTATCTTGAATAGTTGGAGTTGCCATCCAAGCTAAATACTAATTTCTCCATCTTATATATAAATGATGATCCTTGATATGTTTTCATTTCCATACCTTTATTTGATTCAGGGATCCCTGCATAATCAGTTCTTTCAATTGTCTCTATCTACCTAAGAACGGACGGTCTGTGATACATGGATCTTGGATCGGGAAACCGTATCCAAGCTCCATGTCTAGTCTGTGTTCTTTGGACTTTTCAAACTTAGCGAACTGAAAATCTTAGTAGCTAAAGGAAGGGAAATCAACTTAGGTTTCTCCACTTCTTTTTGTTTTCTTTTTGATAAATAAGGTTAAAGCTTAATCTTGGACCACGTGGTAGTATCCCTATTCAAAGATGTCAGACGAACAGGTAGTTTTAGAAATGGGGAAAAAGAAGAGCACACTGTGGAATTTTTTTCCAGTAGGAAGATCTCACCGATTTCTCTGAACATCTAGTTTCTGGAGTGGGGAGTTTTTACTAGCATCTAATCTTTCTACAGATCGCACTGACTGGAAATAGCTGCTTCCTGTAACTTCTAATCCAGGAACAATTTCTTTTTGTTCGTCTTTGCACCTATAGGTGTCGTACCACTTCTCTTTATACTGTGTTCTCTCTCTGTGTAGACTTCTCTTCCAGTGGAGGAAATGACCAAGGTATTGGCAAAGATGGGATATGAAGTAATGACCTCTGATGATGCAGGCCGGTTTGTATGCAATTATGTATACTACCATTCCTTGCGTTTTGCAGAGCAGAATGGTGTCCGATCACTATTTGTACACGTGCCCCTCTTCCTAACCATAGACGAGGAGACTCAAATGCAATTTGCTGCTTCTTTGCTGGAGCTACTCGCCTCTTTATACTAGTCCTCTCGACTTCTGTGTCCGGAAGTGTATTTGCCTTGTTATTTATGCTGTGTATGCAGAAGAAGGTTGATCTGGATATAAATGTAATGCTTTAATAAACAGTGAACTTTTAGTGAATGGCAAATGCATATGGTGTGTACATGTATCTTCGTCAACATTCCTTGGGTGGTTAATCTCGTTGATTTGGAGATGTTTCATGCTTATTTGCGAGCAAACTTACAGCTTTCTCTATCTCCTTTTCAAAGTTAATGGATATGATAGGAACTTGTCCTTCAATTTATGTTCTTGCATTAGTGTCTTTTCTGTTCTTTTGGCTGATCATATATAGTAACGAAATTGGGCAGAAAATTACACCCAATGACCTTGAAAAATGAGCGGTCTTGAACTCTTGACCTCTACTTGCTTCATGGGCGACCCTTTAAGGTCAAAACTTATAAACTTTGAAGTTTCACCCGCGGAGTTCAAAGTTCTAACGCTAGAGAATTACAAACTTAAGCATACTATTCAGGTTATTTTGTGAAAACACAATAGAAGAATTCATGACACAGTAATCAAGCACATGACATTCAAAGAAACGAAAAAAATAAAAATAAAATCATTGGAAGTTACTAGGAAATAGAGTAGAAGAATTCATGACATAGGTTCCCCCGTGCACCGGCCCCTACATCAAAGTTTAAAAGAATTGCGTACTACATTTTACTTGTGGGCTATATATATCGTGTTTGAGAAATTGAAAATGGGTGAATTGTAGGTTGTAGCCCCACACCACAGCCGCCTTACTCCATTTTCTATGTTGGGACCTCAATTTTTTCCATTTATAGACTATAGTGCTGTCAGCTCTGCCACTCCCACTACACATTAATTATGTCATGCTCTTAATTATTGGATCTTCTTTTATTTAATTTCATTCTAGCCCTTCCATTCGCCCTCCTCTCTAATAATAACTTGAGTAGATGATGATGTTGAGCAACTATCATCGAGTATTTGTGTTGGAAGAGATGAAATTTCTTTTACTTTAATAGAAATTGCAATTTCAAAGTTTAAGAAAATTATAAACTTGCGCATCTAGATTAGTTGGGACCACAAAAGGATATCGTCACCAATTAGAATCATTAGTAATTGGCTGCATGTTACCTAAAGGAAAAAGCTGTTGTGCGTCTTTTACTCCACGGGTTTTCTAGTTAGTACTAAATTTAGAAAATTCAAAAGGTAAAAGGGATTGCCAAACCTATTTCCGTGCAACCATTGAGTTTGATATAGTCCTTTTGTAATTTATCATGAAATATAGTAGGTAATCTGCGTTATTTTGAATGTTACTTTTTACCTTTTTACGAGCAGTACGTATATTGAGACACTAGCTATGAGTTATTGATCTCTTGTCTTTTTTGTTGAACTCGTTAATTTCACATTTAAATCTTATTGAGCATGTGGTAATTGACATGTGTGTGGTTAAATTAATCTACTTCTTAAATGATTAAAATTAGTGACTAACCTTTATTCCTTTCTACTTAATTTCATAGACATCCAAACATGCTATGAACTTTGGTCATTTACCGTTACCAATGACCAAACTAAGTTCACATGTTCGAGGTGTGGAAGCAACTACTAATGCTTGCAGCACACCCTTTGGGCTTTGGGTTGCGACCCTTGCCGTAACCTTGATAATTTAGGATGCTTTGTGTACTGGGCTTATAGTTATTTACACTATCAGTGTAGGTAAGTTCAATTGAAAGAAAAGCAGAAGATATTCTAAAACTGAAAAAGCATAGTATACCATGATTTAAAATATACTTCTTTTATATCATTAACAAATGGATACATGCTTACAGTTAAGTTTTAGTCCCCTCTGGAACAATACTAGCAGAGCTAAAACTTTAATACATACTATTAATTACTCCCATCTTTTACAAGTTTCTATTCTTAGCAAATCATGTATCAGCATTGATCAAGATCATTACTTGGTAATGACTGAGGTGTGCCTTCCAACAAGCAAAAAACTGGTGGAATTGTAAGAGTCATTAGAGCACCATAAGCATTCCAACAAAATGGTTCCAAGATTTTTTGTCCTTGAGCAGGATATAACTCCACATCCAAAAAAGTCAAATTTGTGCAAGGGACACTGTTACTACAAGCCAAATGCATTGGTGGACTTCTCACATCATAAGTACCCTTTATGTTTGAATAAATCACATCAGATATGTACACTGCTGAAGTCTGATTTGCACAGCTCTTTGTGTTGCAGTAATATTGATCTAAAATTATCGGATTTCGGACACTTTCCATTCTAATGTTGTTGAAATTAATGTTGGATACTGTCCCAAATCCTCCTTGCCATGTCTTGATCCTAACACCATTGTCTGAATACTTAATAGTTGAATCTTCAACTGTAATGTTGGATACACATGCCCGGGAATTGCGAATGCCTAGACTGCCAATGCTGAAAATTATGCAAAGACAGAGTCTTTATATTCAAGATTTGGGAATAGAGAAAGAAGAAAAAGACAGAGAAGACATCTTGTTATGGGCTTAAAAGTGTAGTTCTTTTTTTTGTGTGTAGTGGTAGGGCATACCTCTTTCACTCTGGCAGTTTTGTTAGTTAATGTGCCATTTTTTTAAGATTATGTTTGTGGTGCAAAATTGATTGTTACTTTTTTGACATAAAAAGATGGTGTAATATTGCAGCATTTGAATATACCTTATTCCATGACTTGGACCACAGGTCATGTTCCTTATATTAACATTGTAACAACCAGCTCCAATTGAAATACAGTCATCACCTACAACATAAATTGGTTGTGCTCAGAAAGAGAATACGCGAAGAATCCTCTATCACTTAACTTTACAAGAATTTTAGGTTTTACCATTGGAGATTATTGAGTTTCTTATTGTGACATCATTGGTATTCTCTATGTGAATTCCATCAGTATTGGGGCTCTGAGGTGGTGCTTTTATGTAAAGTGAGTCAACATGGACATCGCGGCAACTGTCAAATCTGAAATTGAAAAGTGGGCTGTTCTTGATTTTAATCCCTTGCACTGTCAAATTTGAGCTCATGAAGAACTTTATAGCCTGTAAAATTGAACATACTTTAGATTTTATGGAGTCTTTTGGTCTAAGGGAACAAAACAATGTTTTTTTGAACTTACCACAGGGCTGTCACAAGGGCCAGGTAGTGTTGTTCCATTTATTCCCTGCTGCGTTGAAGTGTTTTACATTATATACAAAACCCAAGATCCTAAATCAAATTTGTAAAATAAAAAAGGAAAGTCCGGTGCACTATAGCTCTCGTTATGTGCGGGGTCTAGGGAAGGGCCGGACCACAAGGGTCTATTATACGCAACCTTACCCTGCATTTCTGCAAGAGGCTGTAGAACTCGTGCCCTCCTGGTCACATGATAACAACTTTACGAGTGGATCATGAAAATTACTTTATGTGGTTTGCAAGGAAGATTCCACCATTTTTCTCCTTTACCATCTATGAGTCCACCACCTTGCATTGACATCCCATCAATTCTGTAAAAGACTAACCATTGTTTCTTACTGACACCTTTTGGCCATGAATCAGGTCCATCTGGTGGCATAATGGTTCCTTCAACCTACACCATCAATCCTAATTAGTCACTTCACACAATTATCGAACAACGTTTCAAGTACATGAAAAAATTGAAATAGATTGTCACATTACCTTAAAAATTAGTCCACTTTTGCAAGGACCAGTGAAGATTGTGGGTTGGATCATAAAGGAATAGTGTTTTGGAACTAGTAGAATTGCTGAATCGACTTGACAAGCAGTATCCCAAGCCATCTTAAAAGCTTGTGTATCGTCGATCACACCATCACCAACAGCCCCATAAGACAACACATTGAAAATGCCTGCTGCATAATCATTTGATGAATTCTTCACATTCTCAGTTTTTGGATCACCCTTAGGGGCAGGGGCAGGGGCTGGGAAAGGTGGCATTGATATTTGTGACAATGCACGAAAACGCAACACTTTGGGGTAATCATAAAACCTACCATGAACTGAAAAAACACAGGAAATCAAGAAAACAGAAAAAACCAAGAAGCAAAATCTAATGAATTCCATAATTTGTGTCCAGCTAGTATAGCTTGTTAACTAAAACAGAGTATTTATAGAACTTTTAAGGGAAGTGAAGTAACACAATTTGGCTACTTGTTTTACTAGACCCCTCACTAATCCTATATAGAAAAATAAAATGTCAATTTTCACTAGACTAAAAAGATCATGCTTATTTTTGTCATTATCAGTAGGCTTTTTCAGAAGTTAGAAGGATATAAGGCAAGGCACCCACGTTCTTGGAAGTCAAAAAAACAACAAAAATGAAGTTGTTTATGTGACCACCAACTAAAAAGCAAGCACTTGTAAACAAGTTGAAAGACTATGCAAGTAGTTCAATTATGTTACTTACAAGTTCTCAAAGTGAAATATTCCATTTTATACTAAATGATTCTTAGTGGAAGAATGGTTCTTTTGCATGGTCGGCATTATTATAATCATATCAAAACCGCCCTATTCCATTTACACAGTGGTTTTTCTGGTTGAGGATAAATGGATAGGAGGGTGTCCCTCAACTATAAGAATTTAACTTCTATACGTTTATAGACTATAGTATAAAAAAGTTTTATACTATCAGAGTGATTACAAACTTTAAAAATTAGACTAGGTACGTTATTATAGTTTGTTTTTTAATATATATATATAATTACTGTCAGTATATAAAAATTAAATCTGATAAAAAAACGAGAGCTATTGAGGTCGGGTGGGTATGAGAAAATGATAATAGTGAAATTCAAAAGAACCCCACGTTTTCATCCCATTACGTGCCACTTACTTTGGTCCCAAAACTAGTGAGACTGCCCAATAGGCAATTCTGATGGAACATGTTATTATGGTTAATATGTATGGTTATAAATCTCGTCTAATAGAATGCTTCTTTTACTATTTTTTATTAGGAATAATACAGTACAAATTTAAATTTGTCTATTTTTAATGGCCATAATAAAAGGATTGCATTTGCATTGGTGGGTAGATTTCAATTTTGTCTGCTTGATTTTACTAACAGAAAAATTATTCTATCAAAATTTTCATAGTAATATCTTAAGATAATACACCTAATTGATAAACTCGAACTTGCTCTACCATGAGTGAATCTTGTTTTTACATGTACTAAAAGGCACATATTAGGGAGGTAGTTTTTGTATTTAGTTCACATAGAGTGAGAGCATATAAAGGTTTAAGGTGTTATAGTAACTATTTGCAAAAGAAACCACTAACTCAAGCGATGGGATCTTTACTTTTTAAGTGGGATATTGAGTGTACCTAAAATATAGGTGTTTTAGATTGTGGTTGAATAAATAGGATCTTTTCATTCTCGGGAGTTTTGAATATTAAAAAATCTTGTCGAAAGCATCTCCCCTTTAACGGATCTTACCATAATCATAATAGTTTGTAGTTGTCGTGCTCACTTGCTATCTAAGCAAGCATGCACGAGGTCCTACTCGAGTGAATCCTCCTTTTGTTCCTCGGTCTATGGAGTATTATTAGAAGTCATTTTCAGTTGTTTATCCCCGTTTCAAAAGACAGGTTCTTATGTGTTACTCAACTATCCACTACATTCCGTCCAACTTGCATGTGTCAAGCATCCCGCCAACGTATAGTGTATAATATATACAATCAGATTATACATTGGATACTTAACTACAATTTGTAAAAGAAAATATCGGGTTAATTAGTGTTGGGACTTTGTTGATTAGCTATGTAGCGTAAAAATCCCAAAGAAAATCTTAGTTTTGTTGATCTTTTAGGACCAGGAATTTCGGGCGTCTAAGAAATTATAGTTCCACTAGGAGTAGATAGAAACCAAACCCCACATAGGACCACTCTTTTTTGCTTCATTGTTTATTCCCATTATGTAAAAAATTATCTTTATAAAGTCAAAAGAAAATCATAGTTGAATGCTTACAATGAAACAAATATATTACATAGAGCATGCTTTGATACATATTGTTTTGGAATTTTGCGCTCACATTACCTTACGCTTATGCATACTTTGAATTTTTGGTACTACAAAATGGGTAGCTTTACTTTGTTGGAGCGGCGGAGATAAGTACATATGATAATTCTTTATTATTATGGAAACAATTGAGATAGATAATGTTTTTTTATTGGATGATAAAGTTTGGTAGAAAATAGTAACACTTATAATAAACCTCAACTCGAGAACATTCTTAAATTAGACAAGTAAATGACTTCTTAGGTTAAATGACAATTATTAAGTGATTCTTTTGTTATATTACAAAATAAAAGAAAAAACTCATTTTTAAAGATAATTATCATTCATTGAGTTACGGCTTGAAAAATCAAGCTGTTTATTTTGACATAATTTCCTTTATCGTTGCCTATAGAGACTGGAAAAATGGTTTCCGTCCTACAACTTTCATATAATCTTTCATACTTTCAGGTTGCCCCAAAACATGTAACATTACCATTTTATTAGAATATCAATTAAATTCACATTGTCATTCGTTATTCATATTCCTATGGTATATGACATACTTTAAAAAGAGGGTCATTTCACTAATGCTTGCTGCATTTCTGGTTTCTACAATAACTTCATTTTGGGTAGGGGTGGTTATTGGGCAGATTGGGTCATATTTGGACGGGTCATGATGGATTAAAGACAACAATCGGGTCAAGATCCAACTCGAATATGCTTGGGTCTAAACGGGTTGGGTACCAATGTCCATGCTTGCAAGATAGCTCCTATGTGTGGGACATACTGGCAAAAGTGGGAGCTTTGAACCATGGAAGGATAAGTACCAACATACTTTTACCTTTGTCTCCAATGTCTATATTTTTCTTTTCTCTCGCTTATCTCTTCTTTGTCACACTGAAGCACAAGTCAACATACCATGTGTAGAATAGTGATTTTCTCTGCTAAAACTGGGAAATAGGAGATGATCACAGCACAGAATGTGAAAAATCCATTATAGAATATTGGTTGCATATCTCACACAGAAGATTTAGAATTGATCCAGAAGTGTCTCAGACCAAGGTAGATCACCTCTCAAAATGATAGATATACTTCTATGTAATTGTATCAACAGTATGCACGTCTAACTAAGCTACCAACGACCCAATTTTATTAAATAAAAAAGATGAACAATATAAACATGAAAACATCTTAGGCTTAATCACAAGTCACATTTTTCACAAAATTAAGGCAGTGTTTCTCCTGATATGTTCATAAAATTAACAATTTGTAATCCAAACCCACTGCTCAAACTCATATAATTTGTAACCTTCAAAAGATAGCCACCAAGACCACAACAGTAAAATTGTGAAACTAGTGATCCACATCTTGCACCAAAGGTAGATACTTACAGGTCCAACCAGTATAACCATCCGAAATCAACATTAATTGGACTTAATGGGATCATTCGGGGGAAAAAAAGGGAAAATATGAAGTTATTCCAGCCACCACACTAAAATTTCCAATCTAAATAACAGGTAGGTGAAGTTCAAATGATAAAAGGATAATCAGGTTATAATTAAATTGAAACCAACATTCTTAAATCTTTCATAACTTTTGATTTCCTGTTTCTAAGTGCAAATCACTCAACTGAACTTGTAGTAATCTATTTGTTTCATAGTCAATATAGTATTTATATTTAGGGCAATCTACATCTTCAGTCGACCTACTCTAAAGCATATCTGACAAGAGTAGTAAATAAGGTGGCACACCTATCCCCACTCAACAAATGGGAGAGGTGGATAACCACCCTCAGGCGGAGGCCTTAGAGAGGGAGGCAGATTGCCCAGTGATGCTCCGGTCTTTTCTCTGAACACATCACCTGGAAAAGAGGCCGAACCAAAAGGTTGACTACTTGAGTGGAAACCCTCTCTACTATTTTCCCCTTGAGGGAGTACCGTTTGGTTCACAGTTTGAGAGTTTTGCTTGGGATGATAATATTTGCAGGAGTCCCCATACTGGCAATACCCCGTTCGAACAAAGTGATTGCAGACTCCTTTACCGAACGAGTCCGGATCGTTAAATAACTGGGGATTGCGCAAGGAGTCGTACCAAAGAGCCTTGGCTCTTTGATGTTGAACACCTTGAAGATGACGCCTCCGAGCAGCTGCAGTATCCTGGAATTCCTTATCGCAGTAATCGCAGTAGTATTTACCCAACGGCATTTTTTTCTAAAACTAAAATCCCAACGCCTAATGGCTTTTTATACGTTTGCCTGTACAAGTTTCCAGATCTCGTTTAGGCTCCGGCTTACACTCTCTTTTTTCTTTTTTTTTATCTCGAAGTAAATTGGTGAACAAATTAGAAAGTTTTAGAAGTAATATGTAGCATAATCTCATGACGTCAATTGGCCAGCTAAATCTGAAGAATTATGGCATATGGTTTTTTCTTTCAAAGTTCTACTCTTTACCAAAAGTTTGAAAAAGAAGGAATTAAGAAGTCTCGTGAATTTATCATGTGGAAAGGCTCGTCTCTTTAACAAATCCATTGCAAAAATTAATGTAGTAACAATGCTAGTATTCTTCCTTGTTCCAAATGCACTTGCTAGCAAAAAATATTTGGCCCCATTTTGCTTGACCTCATTATAATGAGATTAAACTTGGCGGTCCAATTCATACCAGAAAGAATTTAAAGAGATGAACCAACTGTACAATTCGTGCAATGAGCAGCTGAAGTTGCATTTAAACGTACATTCTTCTCCACATCTGCTATTTTCCCTTTTTACTGCTACAACTAATAGGCACCACGCAGCTCATACATCTGTTCACTCGCTATATACTAGCGTGGGACAATGATTTATGTTTTCGTAGGATTTGGAAGCCATTTGTAAGGTAACCATAAAACCATGTATTCTACAAGTAACGGAAACACTAGCCATAACAACATACCAGGTAAATGTATTAAGATTAAATAGCCAGCAGGCTGTTCTGAAAATTCTCACTGGGGACAGCACAACCCAAATGACAGTAGTAAATCGTTTAAATACCAAGCGTCTGAGGAGCCAAGTCAAAATCACAAGCGATACAGAGCCATATCAACAGTCACCCTATCATTAATTTGCAATCCCATAATAATAACGTTCACTCAAATTGTTAATTCTCAACCACATAATATTACAAGCATAGGACATATCGGAACAGGGTAAAAAGGAACACAGGTTGAACATCGGGTATTTGTTAAAGATCAATTCCCTACATCTGCTTTTACAAAACAAGATATAATAATAATAATACAAAGGGACAACAGAGACATGGTAAGATAAGGGAAAGAAGGAACAAATTGATACAGAGAAGAAACACAGCTTCAAAGGGTACACTTTAATTATTTCTATCACAAGGCAGGAACTCATAACCCAAGGGAAGGGCATTGTTTTCTGGCGTGCTCTGGAACCAACTTCAATAATATCTCTGCATGCACATTCTTCAACTCTGGTGACAAGAAACCCAGATTCAATAGATTCAGTTGCAACTTATGGAAAGAAGATAATCTGAAACAAGTATAGTCAACAACATACCATGAGCCTTGAAGTTGAACAAGGGAGGAAGAAAGCGTCCATTAGGCAAGCGTGTATTGGGATCACGAAGCTCGTCAAAAAATGGGTGAACCAAGGCATCCAACTGCATTCAAAATTAGTACACCTCTCAACTTAGAATTAGACAGAAATAATCATACCATTGACAAATCAAACTACAGCTGAACTGCTCTTCAAGAAATTCGGTGAAGCCTAAGAAAAGGAAAAGAAATACTGGCATGCAATGTTGAGCCAAAACTTAGATACTTTTAAACAAAATAATGGGTTCGTGTTCAGCTATCAAAAGAACATCAAAATATGTCAAACACTGAACAGAGATACAGAAATGTGATCCATGTATATTCTGCGATATACATAGGCGAAAGAGATTAGTTCAAACAAATAAATTTGGCATACTTACAGCACCGCAGCGCAAGTTAGGAGAGTACTGAAGCAGTCTTGAGACCAGATCAACTGCTTCTGGAGGCATGCGCTTATGAAATATCTGAAAATCAACATTAGAAATGACTTGTTGCCTTGTGTATACTAGCCAGTTCTATGAAGGGGTTGGTTGGTTACAATAAGTTGTATTTCAAGTACCTTGTGCCATGGATGAGCTTTAATTTGAGGAAATTTGAACTCATTATAGTTGGGATTCATACATTTAATTTCTTCCCTTGTAGGAGTGCCTAAAACCTGCAAAATGTAGTAGGAGATATAGTTTGGGCAAAAAAAAATAAAGTAGATGTGGGCCAAAACTGAAAACAAATTAACATGGCCATGCAGCAGAAGGTTGAGAATCTTCTTAGCCATATTTGTCTATGACGACAATTGAGATGTTAATAATACAGAAAGCTGTCTTATTACTAAAACAATACTTTTACTTCTATTTCTTTATCAAAAAACAGTGAACTCGTCTTAGTTACAGAATCTCCGAATCTGACACTGTTACACAAGCAGAAAAAGGATATGTGTTACGCCAGTGCAAATCCCTTAACATTCAAACAAAGCTCCTTCCATCAATTATAATCTAGAATCTAAAACAGTAGGATAAACTGAACTTAGCACAGAATCAAGTACACCTAAATTTACTGAACAGGCCAGAGTAGAGGACAAAATCATTGGGCATTTACAGACTATCCAGGTCAGAATCACCTGTAAGGCTGTTACTAGAATCACATTATTCTGGTCAGAAGACCAGACTCAAAAGTTTTGGTGGGATGCCTCATGTAAAACTATAATTGGTCAGAAAAAGACTATCTCACCATCTCTGAGGTCTATTTGATCAACAAATCATAAGCTTGGTATATATGGAAGTTTGGAAGAGGTGGATCTCACCTACTATCAAAAACTTGGTTACAACAGCAGCAAAGCAATACCCAAATGAAAGCCAAGTTAGCTCTTATCTTTTCCTCCAATTTCCTTTTAATCTTCCTATTACATCATCTTGAAAAATCTTATTGCTAAAAAATCCCTAACATGATTAAAATGATAGGAATGTGCTAATACAGCCACTAAAAAGAGCTATTATCTCCACATAAGATACATTTGCAGAAAAAAAATCTGAAGAAAGCAGAGATCACACAAGGGTTGCCCCAGAACATTGCAAGTCAAGCAGTAAATAACTCCAAAATAGAAAGGCAGGAAAGAAGGCCTATAAAAATTACAATTGGATGCAATAAATGAAAAGAAGGATATAAACAAAAAACGACAATGATGAAAGAAAATCACGAACAGCAGAGGAAGGCACAAAGGTGGAAATAAAGTTGGCAAGGAACTGCAGACAAGAAAGTCAAATAGACAAGATTACCTTAATGATCTCAACAAGCTGATCAACTCCACTTTCACCTGGAAATAATGGCTGAACATGGAAGAAAGCAATCAATGAGATATTGTCAATGTAATATGGAATACTGTCCACGAATACACTAATATTAAGAGAAAGTAACAACCTACCTGACCAAGAAGTAGCTCAGCTAGGACACAGCCAGCAGACCAAACATCTATAGCAGTAGTGTACTCTGTTGCACCAAATATGAGCTCAGGTGCTCGATAGTACCTAGAACAGATGTAAGAAATATTTGGTTCTCCTTTAACCTGTCAAAAAATTGGAGCAGAATATCCAATCAGAAAATGCATCAAATAGACTCATATGTTAGAAAGGACCAGAGGCTAAGTAAAAATGTTAACACACCAGAACTTTGGCACTCCCAAAATCGCATAATTTAACCTGGTGGGTATGTGGATTCACCTGCCAAAAAAGTACCATGCCATGGATTTTTAGTATCCAAGAGAGAAACGTGAAATGCAAATGGAAAGAACAAGTAGTTCTTAATAGCACTTGCCAACATGTTCAACAGTCATAAGCCAGGAGAGTCTAGCAAAATAAATAGAACTGTTTCCTTCAAATTGGGAAGAAATTTGCATCACTGTGCACACTAAAATTGCAAATACATTGGTTCTCCCTCTATATTTTGGGTCGCATCAAGTGCTTCCTCTTTCATCGTTACTTTCTAATATTCTTTAGGTTCCAGTCCCTTCAAGGGCCAATAAAGAGATAATATAAAGAAAATTGCTGGCAAGTTGATAAATTTATTTTTTCGAATTATATATCAATAAAGCAGAATAAATTGCCTGTTTAGGTTAGGGCCGTAGCAAGTTCACCAAATATGTCAATATCAGTCTCTCATATAACTATCTTTGTACTAAAATCCATAACCCAATTGGAAGAAATGATGTCAACCCAGCGTGATGAAAGCTCACATCAGCGCAGCAAAACATATTTTCACAACAGAGCGTCCACAGACAAAATAAGACACAGAAAAATGAGTTCATGGTGGATGCGAAGTTACATTCCTATCTCCCGTTACATGCAGTACATCAATCTAGTTACATCCTTTTATTTCTCTGAGGAGATCAGTAGCTAAACGCATTAACAAATGCATGATTATTGACAACATTATAAGAAGAGTAATAAGAACATGAGGAAAGAATTTTTTCTCTTAATGAAGTAACAACCAAATTGCATTATTCTACTCCATACATCAAATCATTGACAAACTTAAAACATATCTTTGGTACATTTTTTCCATACATTTGGAGCAGATGTTCACATCATATCTATTATAATGAAAATAAAGCCAAAGAGTTACCGGCAAGGCGGCAACAATATTTTTTTTTACCAAAAAGCTGAAAGGAAATAAACAGCAAAGAAGTGGAGTAGATAAGTATACCAAAAGATTCTGAGGTTTGATGTCCCTGTGGCACACTCCAATAGTGCGGTGTATGTAAGACAATGCCCTGAAAATCTGCCAGACAGAAACAGCATATTGTACTTTAGGCATGTTACATAATAGAACAACCTCAAGAAAATCATTAGCTATCGAAGTGCATTAAAACAAGGTAATTGAAGTGAAACTAGTTTCTCATAATAAATACCACAGTTTGGTGGACTTTCCAAGGTTGGCCCATCGTCAAAACAAACAAAAGAACTAGAAAAATACAGGAACAATTTTAGCAACAATCTCTTGTCCAACATCTCACATACATGAAACGGAGGAAAACAATCACTTGTACAACAGGATTTGTAGAGGTCTCACACATTGGGAGTTCTTAACAAAGAGGAACTATATAAATGACAAGTCACTTTATAAAAGAGTAAACTACCTGATATGTATAAAGCTTCACAAGTATCAACGGCATCCTTTGGTTCAGCTTATTGTAGTGTTTGATAACACGGTGAACGGTTTCAGGTACATACTCAAGAACCAAGTTAAGATACAGTTCATCCTTGTCAGTTGTGGAAAAGAAGCAGTGTTTGAGAGACACAACATTAGGGTGGTCAAGAAGGCGCATTGTCTGCAACTCTCTGTTCTTATATCTTTTATCTTGAAGAACCTTTTTTATAGCAACAGTTTCACCAGTCTCTAAACATTTTGCCTGCAAAACCAAATAAGAAAATCACAAAATTATGCACATATACCTTTCTATGGGTGTACGAAGGGTATATTGATAAGCATAAATGAACAATGGCACCTGTAATAAAGAAAATAAAATAATACCTGAAACACCACTCCAAAGGATCCTTGTCCAACAACACGTTCAGCCATGTAACTAATAGTCTGCAATAAAAACCAAGTGAAATTGTGCAACAATTTGGCCAATAATAAGAACATATGTCTACTATATAATCATTTTACTTGTCTACCCCTAATCAACTGAAGAAGAGAAAACACCGGAACCATATCAAGAAACCAACAGAACAAAAAAGGAATTAAAATGGAAGAGAGTGACAGAGCACATTACCTGCTTTGGCTGGCCATTTCTACCACCAATAGTTGTCACTATTATGTGGCCTGTCTCAGTCCCATTACCGTCAACAATTGCTGCTTCCATTTCCTACAAATGAAAACTTTAAATCTGATGAACAAAGTTGAAAAGGACAACGAAATCACCACAAAAAAGGAGGATCCAATAAAATAAGGACAAATAGCTAAAAGGCTATGCTCTTCAATATTCAGACCTTATCATCCCTGATTCTCATGTCATTCATCTCCTCAGGCAACCTATCTACCCCAGCATTATGGCCACTGGATTCTCTCAAACCCGATGTAGGTGCTAAGCCCACGGAAGCCATTTCCAAGAAAAGTCTGCTTACTAGTTATCACCACAAAAGGTCATTCACCTGACCACCATAAAAAAAAATGAGAACATCAGCATGATCACACACATCACATCATATCATAGTACTTACAGAAATAATTATGGGAAAAACAGCCAATAAAAAGTTGGATTGAATGACATCCGTGTATCTGGTAATGACTGTACATTGAAACAACTCTAGACAAATGAAATTATGCACTTAAATACAAGATATCCCGGCTAGCTTAATGTGTTTCCAATTGATTGTCCAGGAAAGTTCTTAAAAAAGTTAAGCTGATTATCCAGATTGGAGATCTTCTAAATACAGCTTTGTAGTTGAGCTAATTGCAATTTATCTCGCCTCCTTCCCCATCGTTCCATCGTACAGTAGGGAATTTAAAATTCAAGATCAAGAACAAGCTTGCCTACTTTTCTCATACACATAGCGCGACGCACAACAGAAAAGAATGTTGAAATATCACCACAAGATTAAATCAAATCTCACGAGACGAAAAAAAATTAGTTTCAACCAAAGAAACATTTATTTTACAGCACAAACAATTGATACATATGCGACCTCAGCTCATACAATTGTCCCAACACAATCAAAAATACAACGGCAGAAATAACTCCGATTGAAAATAAGGCACCTGACCAAAATCCAACAATTATTTCTCCAAAAAGAACAAATAAAATCCTAAGCATCTACCTAAAAATAACCACAGATTTGAGAATCAATTAAGTCAAAATTTATCTTCCCGTTCAAGAAAAAAATCGAAAAGGCAAGGGCAACTGTGCAAATATTATCAGGTATTCAATAAATAAATAAATAAATACAGAAAATAAAGAACAAGAAAATCACAGAATTTATAAAAATACCAATTTCGAAAAACGGCTTCAAAATAGGTGAATAAATTATACAACCAGTTTTAACAATTAATTAATAAATCCACAAAAACGAATCATCAAAATCTACAAGAAGATCTAAACGGATCCATAAATAACCCGATCCATATGAATTTAAACGAAAAAGTAGAACACGGATCTACAACGTAGAATATCAGAGCTAAACTTTCCAAGAACAAGAAGGATATATTATATATACATATAAATGAATAAAAATATTGATACCGAAAGAATCAAAATGTTGAGGAGACGGAGAATAACACCGATCACCGGCGGTCCTCCGATAAAAATTGTGGCGGAGATGATACCATCACCATGAGAGAGAAAAAGAGATACAAAGAGAAAGAAGAACCTGATATTGATTGAGAGAGAGAAAGAGAGAGGGATGTACTTATATTTTGCTTTTTCTCTATTTATTTTGTCAATTCTATAATTCTTTTACATTTTTGTTCACAAGTTTTTTGGGTTGGTAAATGCGCGAGTGTGACAGTCAAAGCACAACCAATTTTAAATACATTTTCATCGTCTAATCCCCTCACGAATTTTATTAGCCACAAGGTTAAATTAAAAAAAGTAATATATTTTATTAAAAATAAAGACAAATAAATAAGTTCAAACAATTAATTTTACTTCATTGTGAAAAGTTTGACCTGATAAAGAATTATATTATCAGCATATATATATATATACACATATATATGACGTATCCCTATGGGAATATCTATAAATTTAAAAAAAATGATATTTAAAAATTTATTACTTATTTATTGGATTTAATATCAAAATAACTTTTAGAGTGTCATAATCTAAAAACTTTAATAAAAATAGGGATAAATATATTAGTGATTTCAAAACAATATGGCACGTCCCACAAAAATTGTCACATGATTTGAACAGAGAGAGAAACTATTATTTTAAAATTAAAGTAGCTGTTTTGTTTAATAAAAAAATGTCATTTTACTTTGTATTTTGACTAGGATATTAAAGTCGGTATGATGTACGAATTTCTAGACATTTCAGTTTGTATTTTTTGGTGGTCAATTTCTTTAAAATGTTACATCAAATATTATACGTACCGCATGATTTTTCTCCGATTTTGAATTACTCCGTTCGGTAGAGAATGATTAAAAAAATTAATCTTTGAGGAGTAAAAGAATATCTGAACAAATGCCAGTAATTTAAATAAAGTTTTTTTATATATTTTAATTTCTGAAAGAGTATCGTGTAATTTATAAGTAAAACCTAAAGTATAAAATATTTTGTATTTAACTTTGTCTCGAAAAGATAAAAAGAATTATTTTTAACGAATCTTGACGGAATGAATCACAAAAATAGACAGTAATAAAATAAATAATAATAGCAAGAAAAAAATAACGACATTAAATCAAAACAGATTAAAATAGAAAATTTAAAGATAAGAACAAGAAGAAGAATATTAGTACACTGAGAATGGGAAATAAATATGTATAGGCTCCTACTATTTTCGACTTTCACACCTTCATATCAAGAATCATTACCTTGATGACGTGAAATTGTATCATATCTTACATAATCCTCTCACTCTAATATTTCTTCCATCTATCTATACACTGTCATCCCCACCCTAGGGCCTTAATTGTCAAGCTGTCACACTTCGTAACTGTAGCATCTGTACATCTCATTTTTTACTTGTCTGAAACATCTTAATTTCACATGTTATCTACGGCGATATTTTCACCTTATCCAGAATAACTCCATGTTTAATCTTTTATCTTCTTAACACTCACACATCCACCTCAAACACATTCATCTTTATCATTTTCAACTTTTGAATATGAAATTTTTTGTAACATTTCGCTCACAAGGCATGATCAATTTAACTACCACTCTAAATAAGCTATTTTCCGAATAGATTACACGCAATTATTATACATAATTTTAGATGATCAGAGTCTTTACTTTATCTATCCTGCTTGAATATAATAAATGACATCCTTATTAGTTTTCACAATATATCTTTATATATAATCTGATTATTATTTTTCCCGATTTGAATATTGAGGATATTGCAAATTATGCATACCCCTAATTATGACCGTTCGAAGCCATTTTTAGAAGAAAAGAGAATTGAGTGTTTTATTTATTTTTAAGTTAAAGAAAAGAAAGGCGCAATGATTTGAGCGACAGTGTCCTTAGCAGCTTTGGACAACACCTTCGTTGTTATGGAAGCACACCTCATGCTTAAGGGAAAAGGCCAACACTCAAAAAATAAAGTAGGGGCAGGAAGGAGACATCTCTTCTATGCACTGTGAACTAGTATTTAATTACTAATTTTATGGAGATGCATTGATATAGGCGTAATATATAAATATGTTTTTTTTTTAAATTTTATTTTATATTTGTATTTTTTATTTTTAAATATTTTAAAGTAAATATTTAAATTTAAATAAAATTGAATAAATAGACATTGACATTTTACGTAATATTTTATTTGGCAATTTACGTCCTACGTGATATTCGGTATGTATTATATGCCTCATATAATTTATGTGTCTACTTGTTTAACTTTATACAAATTTAAGTGTCTACTTATGCACACTCAAAGTTTGAGGGTATAAATATGTTTTATGCCAAATGAGATGATTATATATATCTGCGTGAGCCAGGAGACGTATCGAGAATATTATTACTAAAAATATATTCTCCCTAACATTTTAATCTTTTAGATAAGATGATAATTTTAAAATCAAACCTAATATTTTTAATTTTTATTATAATCTCATTTGAGAGAAGCACTTTGATTAAAAAAATGATATCGCATGAGGTTAACTACATACATCCATCATGAAATAAGTTTGTCTTTTTTTTCAATTAAGCTAAACTTAACTCTTATTTTGATCTTTTTATTTTTAATGGTCTAAAATACTTCTTCTTTTTTGTTTTTGCAATATGATTTACATGATATCATGTTTTAAAATCGATAAGAGGGATTTAAAAGTGATTGGAACGAAAATATTTTGTTAACATGCTACACTCATTTATCCTCATTACACGTCACGATTTTTAGATTTGGTTTGTTTTTTATATTCTTCAAGCGTGTTTTTGTCATTTTATTTTACCATAATACTAATAATATTTAGGACTAGTTAGTTTCATAAAAGAAATATATATTTTTAAAATATATATATTTAAAAATTAGTGTTCGAAAAATTTCAATTCAACTCAAAAACTGCATCACAAAATTTATCACACGTATCCAAAGATTTTATATATTTTAATTATCACACTATTTAGTTATAATTGAATTTATTTTCATTATATTGAGTGATGAATTTGTTTATTAGTTTTCTTTCTACTTTAATATGTTACTATTTTTCTTTATACCTCTCCATGTACAAATAAAAAATTCTCTCTATCCATTTTTATTTATCATGTTACACTTTTCGAAAGTCAATTTGACTAATTTTTAAAGTTAAATTAGATTACGTTAATTTGATATTCCCTCTGTCTGGTATTATTTGTCATGATTTTTATTTTTAGAGTCAAACTATAAAGACTTTGATTAACATTTTAAGATGAATTTTTATCATATTAATATGCAAAAAAAAATGCAATTTATAATACTTTTCATATAGTTTTAGAATATCTAATTTTTTTGTTTAAAATATCGAATTAATGTGATGTAATTTAACTATGAAAAATAATCAAATTGACTCTCGAAAAGTGCAACATAACAAATAATACCGGACGGATGAAGTATATTTTTTTTTAAATGAGATATTCGAGAACTATAATAAAAGTACTATAAAATTATAATTTTTTTGCATATCATTAGAAATGAAAATATAATCGTAAAATGTTGATCGAAATTCTCATAGTTTAAACTCAAAAAAAAAGAACTATGACAATTAATTATGGACGGAGGACGCAATATGTATGTAACGATCCTACTATCCTCATACTCTACTAATGATTTTCACTCTTATGTAATTGTTGGTTCCAACGATTTTATACGGAATTATAGTTTGATTAACTTAATTATATCATTATCATTATCTTAGCATTCTCATTTATTGTGATGTGCTCATTGAATTAAGTAAAACTTTGGGGAAAGTCGCCACTTTTAATCACTTTGTTGACCTTTTAGTAATTGGTGAGAAAATAGGCTTCATTCATTTCCCAAGATCATTAATTTTATTAATAATTATTTTATGTTAATCATTTAATACCGAAGGATAGTGTATTTTTTTTTAAAAAGTAAAACATAATGTACTACTATTAAATTCCTTAATTTTAAGGTATTAATTTGGTCGTACACACTAAATTTAAGAAGACTACCTAACTACTAACTTAAATAACAACTTCATTTATGAACAATTAATGAACGCGTATTAGTCTTTTTTTTTTTCTTTTTCTTCTTCACCAAAGACAAAAAGATAGTGTTCAGTTGAACAATATTTTTCGAAAAGTTTGATCAACTAAATATAAATAAATAAAAAATATTTTTCATCTGACCGAACACACTCCAAACCACTCACCAAAGTATATATTTTATTTCTCTTTCATTCCTTTTTTAAAAAAATAATTTAATAACAATAATGTGCAAAATCGTTTAATTTAAAAGGTAGACAAAATCCACACGTAATTTATACAATAAATACATATATGCAAACGTTGCATTAATATCTCATCTTATTAAAACTATATAAATATAAATCGTTTGAATAATGACATCGCCTTGTGTGTCTAATGGCGTCAAGTGTTTTTTCATAATGTTAATTTTACAAGTTTTTCACTGAATAAGAATTAACGGAAAAGGTTTTTTAAAAAAAGGCCTCCAACCACAGAAAATGAATAAAATGTCATATATTTATAGTTTGACTCAAAACTATTTTTGTCATCAATATTTTAATTCAATAATGTTTTTATCGTCAATATTTTGATCCAAAATACCATACAATTAATAAATGGGTCAAAAATGCTTCTTCTTTTTTCTGAATAAATATGAGTATTTCTTTTCTTTTTAAAGACATCTTCTTCCAAATTAAAATATAAGATCATAATGAATCCATCATTAACTTATTTTATGTAACGATAAAAAATAATTATAATAAAATAAAGAATATTCTTTTTATTTTTTTTATGAATTTGAAATAGGATAAACATTTTCTAATTTTATAAATTATTATTAGAAAAAATGCGTTAAAAAATAAATAACACATTTATTGGAAAGAATGAGATTCTTTACTCATTAAATAACAATAAAGATATTTTCTATCAAGGTATTGACCGTAAAAATATTTTTAGACCAAATCATAACCAAATGACATTTTTATTCATTTCACCAGGACATTTTTTATCCTTTTCCGAAAAATTAATGAGGTTCACATTTTATTGAGAATCTTATTTTTGTAATCGTTTGTATCAATAGTTTGATTTTCTTAAAATTCACACAAACAAGGCAGAGACTACTAACAGTATTTACTATGAATGCGAATATGTCTTGAAATATCCTAAAAAGATAATTTTGCAAAGTCTTTTTGTATTTTTTAAATTCTGCACTAAATCAAATTACTATAAATAGTTGACTGACTAGTGAATAGTGATAAAAGGTCGATTTATGATTATACAGAGAAACAGTAAGGATGTGACAAATGTATCATAATGTGGACTTAGAATAAGTAACAAATTGTTCTCCAATCTCCATGTATTAAAAACAGCACTTGTCTAAATAATTTCATGAATATTAATATACTACATACTATATGTATATTTATATTCTAATAAAAACAGTGCTTAGCTGTCTTGTCTGAATTATCCACGTTCAAGAAATGATTACACAGTCAAAATCTGTACATTATTATAATGAATCAACAATTATAGATATGTCAACTGGTCCACTTTGTCATGCCATTAACCAATTCAGCCTACTTTGGTTCATGATATAAGATGATCAGATATCTTATAAATTATAATTAAGTTTACAATCTATTTGATTGAAAATACTGTCAAACTATAAAGTGAACAACTGCAAACATTTTTTGTTAATTAAAATGTGTTCGATATGCAGGGAAAACAATTCCCCCCAATTTATGTATGTCCTTCAATCGATCACATATTTTGAAAAAAAAAAAAAAACTTTTTCTGTAAAAATAAAAAATATAAGCATAAGAAGAACAAATTCCAACACACCTCATTTTCACTTCCACACCTCCTCCCATATATATTTTTTGCTTATCTACAAAACACAAGATAGACTCAAATTTGAGGTGAACAGACTGGACAGGCTTATTTTCCTTCATACCGAACAAACCCTATGGGTGTGTTTGGTATGGAGGAAAATGTTTTCCTTGGAAAATGTTTTCCTAGAAAATGTTTTCCTGGAAAACAAGTAGATTTTAAACTTATTTTCTCATGTTTGGTTGGTGCGTAGAAAATATTTTATGAAAATGATTTTGTGTTTGATTTATGAATGAAAAATGTTTTTGAGAGACATCTTTTATTTTTATTAGAGTAAAAAATAATTTATGAAATTAAAAATATTTTTAAAAAGCAAAATTATTATTTTTTGGAGTGGAGTGGGGGTAGTGGGTGGGGCAGGGGGAGGGGTTAGGAGTGAAAAAATAAAAATTTAAAGTTGATAGTATTTTTAAAAAACAAAATTAATTTTTTGGGATTGGGGGTGAGTGGGTAGAGGGGCTGGCCGGGGAGGGGGAGGGGGTGTAGGAGTTTAAAAATGAAAATTTAAAGTTGAAAATATTTTTAGAAGCCAAAATCAATTTTTTGGGGAGGGGGTGGGTTGGGATGGGGGGCTGGCCAGTGGGGGTGGGAGCCAGGGATCGGTGAAAAAATAAAATTTTGAAATTGAATGTTTTTTAAAATTGATGTTTTTTCCAAAAAAAATTGTAATTTGAAATTAGAGGAGAGTTTTGGAAAATATTTTCCTTAAATTTTTAAGGAAAGTCATTTTCCTTAATTTTGAGGAAAATGAGTTGATTTGAAAAACATTTTCCAAAACTTTTGTCCCAACCAAACATGAGAAAATTCACACTCTATATCTCAAAACCTTTTCCCTTTACTTTCACTCTCTCCTTCCTAACATTTTGCTTATTTTAAGGATTCAGAATGTATTTTAGATTAACTTAAAATAATATCAAGTCAACTTAAAATACTCAATGGAAAGAGATTCTAAAATTCCAAGTTCATAATTGTACCCTTATAGACATCAAACGGAAAAAATATCCGTCTCACTCGAGTCTTACAGAAGGTTTAGAAAGAAAATCAATCACCTTAGATGAGTACTATAAGAGTTGTCACTCTAAAAAGCACCAATTCCTTCAACAAAATAGCATGAATACTTTGTCTAGTTCTCCATAGCCATAGAAATACCTCATGTTTGGTAATGTAGCTAGACCTAGAGAAGTGTTTGCAATGCGGCTACATTACTAACAGAAGACAAGTAAGAGTTGAGAAGGAGACCAGAGATCACCTGTTTGTCCAGGGAAATTTCACAAAGCATCTGTGGACTCAAAAATGCTACATGCGATTACTGATATTGGGGACAGATGGGAGCAACATTTACAGTGGTTGATCAAGAGTGCAAAAGGAAAGACTCAGGTGGCACAAATTTACAGAATCGCACAGTTCATGCCTCAACGCTCCAAAGAGATCAGAGAATATTTGGAGACAAACAGTTTTTGGATTTAAAACTCACAGGAAAATGGTAGTTACGTTTTATAGTTATATTCACAAATCACAGAACATATTGAGAATTTTTTTACGACTGCTCAAAGTAGGTAAAAGTGATTGACCAAATCTTCACACACTAAAAAAGTGAAATCACAGTTTCCATGTCACTGGTCTCTAAGATAGAAAGATCACAGCAGTAAACATGATAATATCAAACCTTGCCAAACTAAACAATGTTTCAACAAAGAGGATATAATGAAAGGATGAAAATATGTTGCTGGTGGGAAGGTGGCAAAATCAACTGCTATCAGGATTAGAGGACTTGCTGTAAATTGCATTAAGCAACAGCTCTGTGCAGTTCCTGTTACACAGAAGAACTCATTAAAGCTTGTTAATTTTGCAGCTAATAATTGAACTAGTCATGCAATAAGCAGAGCGGTTGTATTCTGATCAGTTATTTTAACGACAATACAATGAAATGACAACAAAACTAGTAACCTCCACACTTCCAATCAAAGCGAACATATTTGCTACTATATATCCTAAACCAATGACCTAGTTCTATGATGACTACTTGAGCCATTAGAATTTTCCAATACAAATTCAGACATCAATTTCTTAAGTTAAGAGTAATAAAACTTGTGCATATAAAGACTTCATAGAATACTACAACGCACAAGTTAAAAAGTAAACTGACATGGTTAGAAAGAACTAATTTACTCTACACAAATGATAGCTGTCATAATTTCAAAAGAAAGCCAGAGGGAAACGGAGTAATACTTACTTTACATTTATCACTTATCACCAATCATCAGTGTCTTGACAAAATAGCAAATTCTATAACATAAGCAGATATAAAGAGAAGTTGCAACAAACATATATAATTTTGCAGTATGTACACACTTTCAAGTCTATTTTCACAACCTCTTTCTACCATGAAGGTTTATAGGAGAGGGTCCACAACAGTTATTTCATGTCGAACTAGCCTCCACTTTGCATTGAGAACTGAGGCACTCGACCTAGTGGAATGATTAGATCTTTCATGATCTCATATTCCGCGGTGCTTATCTGAGCACCATCAAGCACCTGTTTAGCCAAAGGGAACAAAAGGAGATCATCTCAGTCCACCAGGCTTCTTTGAGTCAAGAAACTATTAACGTCTTATGCTGGAAAGCTAGGAAAAAATAGAAAGAACATACGTAAGTGCAATAAGGTACTAGAAAACCCCCATTATAGATGGATTCTAGGTTACGTATAGATATGATAAATAGTCATATCTTCAATCTTAACAACGTAGGCAAACACTCCATCCACTACTATGTAAAAATATATCCTGCAGTATCAAAGGGAATATTTAGAAGTATTCACTAATCTTCTCTTACTTTACTTCAATGAATCTAGACACACAATACTGTTAATTCACTCGATTTTCACATGAAGACATTTGTCAACATGTATGGTCGAGTATAACTACTATCCTGCATTCTAGTTAGTCTGTGGAAGGGTAGCAAATGAAATCAGGTTCTCTTGATTTCAACAAATACATTTCAAACAATGTCTGCTCACATATAATTACTAGTACTGCATGCTTGTTAGCAAATCTGTGAAAGGTTGATAAGTGATATTCAAGTGGAGTTAAAAAAAATTGGACAGCTTGCTCGTAAGCTTATAGCATTCAACTGAGCCTCAGGAGCTGCCATATACCTCATGAAAATTCCACAAAACCAAGTTCAACTATAAGCAGAACAAGTATATCAATCCACAAGTCACTTGCAACATGGAAAAAGAGACCGTTGTTGGAGGTTATTACAGCACCTCCCTTATAATCTGTCAGTTTTCAGCTCGATGAACAAGAGCAGCTAAGCTAGGACAACTATAACACACTCAACTTCTCAGTAAAAGCCAGCCACAAGACAACATCACAACTTTCTATTTTATAGTTGACAACAATACAACTTCAACGCAAACTCATCAAACAACTTTGTTCACCACCCGAAGGAAGGAATACACTTCTGTTTATTAGCGTAGTCTTGGTAATGTTTTCTGGCAAGCAGGACGGTACAAAACGGCAAGTGTACCATGTAATTAGCTTTTCTTTTCCCTACCTACAGGTGGCCATTCTGAAACTGCTGTTATTATATGCCTTTCACTAAAAATACATAATCATTTCATTTTCTTCCCAGTACAAGTAATCAGGTTATATTTGACTATAAACACATGTAATGGAATTTAGAAGTTCGTCCAACCCAAGCTCTACATTTTTGCATCAAATCTCCTGCATCTTCTTGGAATTTCAATAGTACATCCCATCTCCCATCACAATGGTTTCATTTAAGAGGAGGAGTAAATTGCATACTGAAGAAACAAGAAAAAAGGTGGTCAAGGTGAGTCTCCCTGTTGCCTTGCAGACTTGAGAGTAATAAATAAAACAAGGAAGAAACAATTTATCAAAAAAAAAGAGGACTTCATCAAAATCCCCAAGAATCAACAGCACATGGTCTGAAACTTGTCGGAAACTGAGCCCGCCCATCTAATCTTCTCCACTTAAATATCTAACTACAAGGTTGAAACTCACGACGAGCGCGTAAACTCACACATCTCGCGTTGTACTCTTATCACTAGACCAGAGCCCCGAGGCTTAAAAACAAAGATGATCGCATCCCAGAAGAAGCAACAGGGGAAATGATTGGAATATGTTTTGGAACTGTCATTTTCCAGAAGATGGGACAACAAAAACTCCAAAGAACAGTTAGTCCATAATCACACTCTAAAGAACATGTTTCAATTCTTTTCTTTGGAAACAATATAGTCAACATCTAAAGAACAGTTGATCCTTTCTAAGTAACATGAAGAAAGAACTGAAAAAGTAATGTCTATCACATATAAAAGTCTAGTGCCCTAATAAATTGCATTTACCCAAATATTCAAGCTCGAGTTAGTGAAAAATGCTACCATCAGAATATAGGCATCTATGTCCAATATAATTCTGGAAGGTGGCAAATCTAGTGAAGATTTAGTAGAACTAACTAGACCTGGGGAGGGGATGGAAGGTATTCCTGAGAATAAATGTTAAAGAGTGAGATAAAGGAAAGAAAATTGCATGAGAACATAGAAGTTTATGATCCCAAAATTCTACCTTTGGAAGCAAAGTCCTTCGCCCTGTCATATATGGAGTCAGTGTGGGTATCCTACATACAGAAAGAGTATCAAGAAACAGAAGTACAATGAGTTGCCACTGCTTCATTCGGAATGCAGGGAGTGGATCCACAAAAGACATTGTATTTAAGAGGAGAACCTGCACATGTCAAACGAAGAAGAGTCATCCTAACAGATGATGATTACTGATTAGTCATGACATGCAATGATATCCTTAAACCACAAACACCCTCGTCTGCCTAACTACACCATCACAGCCAACACACCAATGGAAAAGTCTCAGTGGATGGTTCTAAGCACATCAAAGAACCTCCTCTAGCTTTTGGAAATGCACACAAACCTCACTTAAAAGTATAATGGCGCTAATGAGGATAATATATCACACAATGGCGCTAATGAGGATAATATATCACACAAGCTTATTTCTTCTCTTAACTTAAGAATTGAGTAAATACAATGAAATTGAACTACATATGGTAGAAAACCGTGAGCAACTACAAGTGTCTTAGAAAACAAAATGTCATCCCATCACCTCCCCCAGCCAACTACACAACACTTGGCAGAATCCTTCCATCCTAATTATAGGTGGTATACTTGAATTGACTTCCTCCCCAAACCCCATCACAAAATGTCGATTGTTTGAGGTTGAGTGAAAAGAGAACCATAAATTTGGACTTTCGGGTAGTCTAGACAGTCCTTAACAAGTCTCTTCTATTCTGCAACTTCATGCAATGCACAGTGCTGGGAACATTTAATAGCATATTAAAAGTGATCTCCTCCTGGGAAATGAAATCCTAAACCAAAACAATACCATGAGAATAAAATTGTCCAAATACAAAATCAAAACACAAGAAATTAAAACTGATTCCTAGCTGCACAAAAAAAGGCAACCACTTAATGTCTCCTGACAGCATGCAGAAGTCATTGACTTGACAACTTCCACTGTTATGCTAAAAAAGCTTTGGGAAGGGGAAGGTAATATCTTAAAATGTAATCATACCATTCCTTGCTCTAAAGTTGATATTGGTACTGGCAGCCTAAGGTCAGCAACCAATCCCGGCAATGCTCGAGCAAGACAGCCAGCTAGAGTCTGCTTGATCTCACTTGACCGGCCATCAGATAACACAATTTTGTGAGGATATTCTCTTCCGTTGATAGACAAATACTCCTCGTTATTGCTTTCATCATGCCCATATATAAAAGCCAAGGACGATGATGATATCCATGTGAAGAGGGAATTAAACATTGTTGCGAAAGGTGACAGCTGAAGAAAATCAGACACACACACCAAAAAAAAGGTTAACAAAGGAAAAAAGGAAGGGTGGGTGGGGGGTGGGGGGTGGGGATATATGAAGTGAGAACAAGAATATTAATCAGTGGTAGCAAGTTCCAAGAAAGTAAAAGGTTTGATGAGCAACTTACAGTCATATTAAACCCATCGGGAGGACTATCATACCAAGAGTCCTCCGATTCAAAGACATCATAATTTGGCATCCCTGGTTTTCTTGGCCATTTCAAAGGAGCTGGTTCTAAATCAAGCATCTCATCAGTCTCCTGAAGTATTGCTTCATCCACTTTTTGTGAAGGTGGCAATATTACAATCCCGGCTTTGGACACTAAAACATCACATGCAACAGAATTCAAAAGCAATTAGATGCAAAGAGTGTATGACTTATGAATCTCCTAATAAGGAGGATCAATGAAAATGTCATACCAGCATCAGGAACATCAGAACCTGAGGCAACAGCCTCTGCTGCTTGGCTTAGTGCTGCTGCACAGGCTTCTGCAGATTCAAACCGATATGAATCATCATCCTCTTCCATGTCAGTAGAGGCTGATCCCCATAAGCTTGGTTCTCATATACTGATATTTTGGACGAGCTCTCTGTTTTCTTACCAATGCCGATATTTTCATCAGCCCAAGTAACTGACCGAGACATTTTCTTGGAATTTGAAGATTTTAAAGAAGATTTGAGCTTATCATGTTCACCATGGGATGCACATTTCTTTCCGTCATCAGACATAATTAGGACACTTTTATTCTTGACATCATGTTGGAAAGGACCAGAAGACACTTCTCCAGAATTAAATTTGTCCACCTTCAAAAATCTAGTGTTCTTATCCGATTTTTCTGTTTCTTCTCCAGAACGCAACTGCAAGGCATCAACTTGCTTCCCCAGTATAGAAACATCATCATCCCTAACTTTGTACCTTGTCTTCGCTTGAGTTTCTTTGAACTTCTCACTCGAGTCAGCATTTACAGAAGCTGGAAACTTTGAAACGCTATACTCATCTTGAGTTATTATAGTGCTCGAAAAATCAAACTCATTAAGTATCATGTTTTTCTCATCTTGGAGTCTAGCATGCTTATTCTTGGATCCTGCAAAATTACTAGTATTTGTCATTATCAACAAGGGCATAAATTTAGATTAGCTAGGATAAGAAGTCCACTATATTCTAAAATTTCAAATGAAGCGACTCCAGCAAGCATAAGCTAGAAAAGCATTCCCCTATCAACTACATATACCTGTTTAGATCATTGAAATTCTCGTACCTTTGTTAATGTTTTTCAACAGTGCTGGATTCACACTTCGATCTCTCTGTGGAACATAGCCTTCAATTGCATTAGATGGACCCATCCACTCTTCTAATGAAACTTCACCACCCCTTACATCCACTTTTTCCTGGATCTTCAACTTAGAAGATCCTAGATCTCCATTTTCCTTCACATCTTCCGTGGAATGCAAATGCAACCCCTTAAATAGATTCAAGACTTGATTAAGCTTTGCTGGATTCAGTGTAGAGCTTCTCTCATCCTGCAAGCTACCAGCAAATGCTCCGCTATTGACTACACAATTTGTTGAACAGTACATGTATGTTTCATGAAGATCATAAACTTTATGCTCCTTCAATGAAATTCTGTAATGTCCTTTCTGAGACCTTTCAGAAGGCAGAGAATTGCTGCAAAGAGGATAACCACACATGTTAGCTATTGATCGTTCAGTTACTACATCCTGATAATCACTCCGAGACAACAGAGATCCAGCAGCAATGAGTTGGCTTTCATCTTTGATGCCTTCAAGAAGACAGAGTTGTAATTTGTGGACAGCATCTTTAACAGCGACGGCTTCTCCTTTTGCCATTAGAGAACTCGTCCGAAGTACTGATGACAAATAAAAGTTATTACAATAAGTTGATTTAATACATGGTATGAGATGGATATTAGATATCAAAAATAAATCTCACTCATTCTGCATGTTATTCACCATGGACATCATAAGCATACAACAGAACATATAATATACCATAAGAGATCTTACACCAATAAATGCTACTCCCTCGTCCCAATTTATGTGGCAGATCCAGTTAGAATGTTATACACAAGCACATCCCAATTACAGTGCCTTATACAAAGTATCTTGATATTAAGTTTTGCTAGGAGTAAAACACTTATGTTTGCTCTGTTCATGATCATGCAACAAAATCAACATGTGATGGTAAAGGGAGAAGTGAGGTTGATGTAAAGGTTTATATTTCACAAAACAGGGAGTACCAATTAATGCAAACACAAACAACAAATGACGGAACCAAGCAATTCCAACCGGCATATGATCAAACATGTTACCTGCAGACATCAGCATAACTACCTAATACTAAAAAGTATAGTCCATATATAGTTATGTGAAGTTCCATTGCCCTAATCGTGGAACTTCATATGTGCAATTGAAGGGGAAGAATGAGTTGACTAAAGGAAAATTCATTTTAACAATGATTAATAAAATTAACTTAAACCTCACTCTTGCCTTAGGGTCAATTCATCAACTATCAGAAAAAGCGTTATTTGTCCTTATTTGTCCTTCTAATATCGATTATAAATTATATTTATCCTCCATTATACTTTTTCAACAAATATATCCGTATAATCATATTTGAAAATTATATTTAGCCCCCCCATAAAGCTGAGTTATATTCAATCATCACCCATTTCAAGTTTAAAAGTCACTGTACCATACTATTACTGACCAAAAAAACCAACTTCATGACTAGAAACACCAACTCTAGAGGAAAAAAAGGAATGACAGGTCATAAAAGTAATTAGCAATTTAAACCAATCAATTCAAGAAGTAACGAAAATGAAACTAGAACCTGAAGAGGTTGGACTTGCAATCTATTCTGGCTTGTGTGCGGTGTGCTAAGCAGCATGAAAGGTTTTTGTCTATGTGAGTATATAGTGGATCAAACATGTTACCTGCAGACATCAGCATAACTACCTAATACTATGATCAAACATGTTACCTGCAGACATCAGCATAACTACCTAATACTAAAAAGTATAGTCCATATATAGTTATGTGAAGTTCCATTGCCCTAATCGTGGAACTTCATATGTGCAATTGAAGGGGAAGAATGAGTTGACTAAAGGAAAATTCATTTTAACAATGATTAATAAAATTAACTTAAACCTTACTCTTGCCTTAGGGTCAATTCATCAACTATCAGAAAAAGCGTTATTTGTCCTTATTTGTCCTTCTAATATCGATTATAAATTATATTTATCCTCCATTATACTTTTTCAACAAATATATCCGTATAATCATATTTGAAAATTATATTTAGCCCCACCCATAAAGCTGAGTTATATTCAATCATCACCCATTTCAAGTTTAAAAGTCACTGTACCATACTATTACTGACCAAAAAAACCAACTTCATGACTAGAAACACCAACTCTAGAGGAAAAAAAGGAATGACAGGTCATAAAAGTAATTAGCAATTTAAACCAATCAATTCAAGAAGTAACGAAAATGAAACTAGAACCTGAAGAGGTTGGACTTGCAATCTATTCTGGCTTGTGTGCGGTGTGCTAAGCAGCATGAAAGGTTTTTGTCTATGTGAGTATATAGTGGAGGCTAGATCACTCCACAACCCTACTTCTTTATCAAGGTTCTGAATAACAGAGAAAAGAAAAGGAAAAAAGAAACTTGGTCAGGGTCCTTTTCAATCAAAATTTTAAGGCTATCAATCATTCGTCAATATTAAGTTTTGCTAGGAGTAGAACACCTATGTTTGTTCGTCATCATTGCAACAAAATCAAGAATGTGAATATAAAGCGAAAAGTGAAGAGTAATGACGTGAAGGCAGTGATTTCACAAAATAGGAGAACCAATTAATACAAACACAAATAACAAATGAATGAACCAAGAATCTGTGAGCGGCATATTATCAAACATGTTACGTGCATGACTACCTAATACTAAAAAGTGAAGTCCATATATAGTTATGTGAAGTTCCATTGCCTTCACCCCGCAACCCTTCTTCTTCTTTAATCATTCGTTGATGTTAAGTTCTGCTAGGAGTAAAACACTTGCGTTTGCTTTGTTCATTATCATTGCAATAAAATCAAGAATGTGATGACAAGGGAAAAACTAAAGATAATGACGTTAATGGCTCTGATTTCCACAAAAAAAAAAAAAAAAAAATAACAAATGACTAAGCCAAGAATTTGCAAGCGGCATATTATCAAGCATGTTAACTGCAGAAATCAGCATGACTACCTAATACTACTAAAAAGTAAAATCCATATATAGTTATGTGAAGTTCCATTGCCTTCACTCCGCAGCCCTACTTCTTTGTCAAGATTCTGAATAACAGTGATAAGGAAAGGAAAAACCCTACTTCTTTATCAAAATTCTGAATAACAGTGAAAAGGAAAGGAAAAACCCTACTTCTTTATCAAGATTCTGAATAACAGTGAAAAGGAAAGGAAAAACCCTACTTCTTTATCAAGATTCTGAATAACAGTGAAAAGGAAAGGAAAAAAGAAACTTGGACAGGGTTCCTTGAATCAAGATTTTAAGGCGATCAATCATTGGTTGATATTAAGTTTTGCTAGGAGAAACACTTACGTTTGCTTTGTTCACTATCATTGCAACAAAATTAAGAATGTGATGATAAAGGGAAAAGCCAAGAATAATGACGTAAAGGCAGCGATCTCCACAAAAACAAATAACAAATGACTGAACCAAGAATCTGCAATCGGCATATTATCAAACACGTTACGTGCAGAAATCAGCATGACTGCCTAATACTAAAAAGTAAGTCCATGGTTATGTGAAGTTCCATTGCCTTCACTCCACAACCCTACTTCTTTATCAAGATTCTCAATAACAGCGAAAAGAAACTTGAACAGGGTTATCACCAATCAAGATTTTAAGGTTAACAATCATTAGTTACAAGTGATTCTCGTACCTTAAAAGAAAAAAGGCACTGGTAATTTCACCCTAAATCATCAACTTAATTGAATCCATCTACAGCGCCCCCAAGAACAACGAAGGAATCAGGTCTCCGTAAGCTCTACAAATGGCGGCTGTAGGCTTTGAATTGTTAAGCAAATGGCAATGCAACTCTTATTAATAGTAGTAGTGTTGACAAAATTCCCAAAAACGAAGGCGGTTGGATAACGGGTCAATAGTCAGCCCATATGACCCACAGTAAAAATGGGTAAACCCGAGAGTTTTGTTAGTGATTTTACTAATGACAGCTTTAGGAATTTTAATAATTAACATGAAATATTTACTAAATTAACAAAAAAAATGTTGACGTTTGTCATCATCAAATAAGTATTATTTTCTTATTTATTCAATTATTTTCCACAACTTGAACAAAGCAAAATAAAAGTATTTCTTTACTTTTTCTATCATATTTGAGCTTCTATATCAAAACATGAACTAATTGCTATTGGTCAAGCTTTTACGACTACTTGCACATACCACTTTAATAGTGTCATTAGCTATACCAACATGGACTAATTGTTATTGGTTAGAGCTTTTTCGAGCACTTGTCCATACTTTAATAATGTCATTAACTTTTTCGAGCACTTCTCTGATATTAGATTGTTTTATAGGATATATAAGAATAATATTAAATAGATTATATAAATAATAATTGTATCGGTTATATTAGTATTAATTAGTTATATGGAAAATGGTTAAAAATATTCTTAAATTATAAGAAAAGGTCTAAAAATACTTCATTCAAATAAAAATAAAGTGAAAATATATTAAAGTATTAAGAGTTTTATGTACTTAATAAAAATAAAAATAAATAAATACGCGACGATATTTTTGGTTTCTCCCATACCTAAATGAATAAAGAAGAGAGCAATATAAGGACTCGTGTACATAAATAGAAGAGGAACTAAATTATCATTATAATTTTATCATTAAAACATTTTTTTGTCGTAATTGCTAGCTTAAGTAAAATATTTAAATAGGTCATGTAAATATTTTGAGTAAAAAATGTGTAAGTATTATTAACTAAGCAATATAATTAAATTTTTAAAATTTATTTAATAAAACTTCGGTTCTTCGGTGCACCGTAGTTTTGGGACCCTTGCACCGAACTCCGAACCGAAGAACCGAAGAACCGAAGTTCCGAAAATCAAAACCGACACCGAACCGAAGAACGAAGAACCGACACCGAAAAACCGAAATAATTCGGTTCGGTTCGGTTTTTGGTTTTATGCCCACCCCTATATATATATAATATATATAATATATAATATATATATATATATATATATATATATATATATATATATTTTATATATATATATATATATATATATATCGGATCTTGAAAAGATATATTATTTTGATGTGGATAAATTATAGAAAAATTAATAGAGGTGGATTTTATTTCATCCAATAAGAGAATGACACATAATAAATATTTTTAAAAAAGAGTGGTTTGTTAGTTGCAAGGGTATAATTGGGCAAAAAGATAGATGGAAGGGTAATTTTAGACCAAAAAGATGAGTAGAATATTTAGACCAAAAGATGAATAGGGAATATTTAGACTTTTTCTTGCAGTTCAGAAGTATTTTTGACCCTTTTTCGTTAGTTATATACAAAAATCGTTTTTTATGTATTATTTGGATTGATATATCAAAAGTAACATATATTGTATAATTTATTTATAAAGATACGTTCCACAAATATGGTGAAAAAGAGGTTTAAAAAAGATTTTGATGGATAATTGGATTTTAATTATGCTAATATATATATTAAATTCTTTGGCGTTATTAATACCATTGATTTTCATGTATTGTCATGCGCTCCTCAATACAGAAAATACCAAACAATTTATTATAATCCACACATTATTTCTTCTAATAAACTCGAAATGATTCCTAATACGGATTTTCATGTATTAGAAAATACACAATAAGGCCAACATTAGCATTATTTCTTCACCCCTAACGGCTAACAATGTCATCAATTTTTTTAGGAAATGAATTTGATATATTTCTCAACTTTATTATTTAGAGATAATATATTTTCGTAATAAAAGTGATTTATATATATCCCTATGACTGCACAAATAGAGAAAAGGATTAATTTTAGATGTTTTTTGTTTTAAAAAAAGCTAACAATCATGCAAGGAAGGTATTTTATATATCTTTTAAAAACGCAAGGAATAATCATGATATAAGACAATTGAATACTAAAGATTTGATTAATTTTGGAGTTTCAATTGTTATAACAAAATTAAGTATTCCATGTAGCTCTTTAATCACAATCATCTATCCACTTATTAATTACTTAACTTATTAGGTATTAATATAGTTACATTTTGTGATACGTGTAAAAAGTTTGAAATCATTATATATATTATTTTCATTGGGCCTCTTCTAAAAAATATTGAAAGAAATTAGGTATGAATCAATTGATCGTGATTTAAAAAAAAAAATTGCTAGGTTGAAACCACACTTTCCCTTTTTATATTTGGATCTGGAATATAAGACAATCCAAAAATTACACTCACATGTCCACATCATATGAAAGAACTATATAATTTATCTATTTGACAAATAAATATATTTTTAGATGAGATAGTAATGACTATAATAACACATATTTATTAAGATTTACTGATATATATCTTTAATAAAACATAGATTAATTATTGAATCACAATACGACTATAGGAGGAGTACACAATATTTTGCAAGATACTTTTTAAAACTGAGAAACAAATTTCAATGAAAAAAAAAATCTTAATTCTTCAACAAGTGTTGAACTATCAACTCTACTGTACAATTTCTTTAATTTTAGGTGAAAAAATACTAGTTTAGAACTTAAAGATATCAACTGACTCACTTAAGGTAATTAATTTACTTCATAATAAAAAAAATTCTCACATATATTATATAAACGCATAAAAAAAATTACTTTAAAAAAAATCCTAATCAAATATAAACTTTGAAAGAAAAACTACATAATAGACTTGCTAGTCAGAAAATATCGAACACTAAATTAACTTTTACTGAATAATTTTGTAAAACATAAACGTTCTTTTACGTAAATTGCGATTTATTATCACCTCAGTTTATAATGATGCATAATAATAAAAATAAATAATACTCCAAACTCCTCCTTTTAAAAAAAACAAATAAATATATGTATCATTTTTTTTAATTTAGTTATACTGGAGATATGTACACAGGTGTGTGTATTACGGATCCTCGGGCGTAATATCTTCCAACTCAAAGGATAAGCGTAGTCATTATGCAGGGTATATAAGCGCAACGAACCCTGAAGCCCCATCTTCAATCACTCTCTCTGACATATATCGTCTTCTCTAAATTCCTCCATTGATAAAAATGATCATCTTCGTCGATCCTGTTTAATATAAGGGATCGTAATTGCATCAGATCTGTATCGGCCATCACAAAGCTCGGTTCATGTAAGATATTTATCATATTGTTTTGTTTTTAAATGTAATTATCGTTGAATTTTCGTTTTGTTATTCAAAACGTAGAATTTGAAGAACTTTTAATTGTTTTTCGGAGAATTTTGAGCTGTTGTAGGATCAGGAGATCAGAGGATCGGAGAACGGTTTGTTCCTGAAAAGCAGAGTCAATTGCAAAGTGAGTTTCTGCATTTCTGGTGCTATTTTCCATTTTTCTCATTGAGCTTGAGGTTCGGATGATTACTGTCTATGAGTTGATTTTTGGTGTAATGAATAATTTTAGCTATTGTGGAATTTTTGGAAGTTGAAATTGGAGATTCGCGTTAGTTAGTTGAATGTTTACAACTAGGAGATTGTTTTGTTTATATTTTGTATAAGAGTAGAAAGAAATCATAGAGAAAAAGGAACTCTAGTGTAATTTTATAGAAGTTCATTTTTTTCTTTGGAATCTTAATTGTTAGGCCTTATTTCAGGTGTTGGTGTAAAATTGGCATTTCTCAACTTCTATATCAGAATATCTTTTTCTGTTTGAATTGAATTTTTATGACTGAGAAAATGGTAGAAAGTTTTGGGTGCAATCGGGATTTTCAAATGCAGTAGTTTCCTTCTTGCTTTCCCAAATACATATTGGTTTGAGTTGTTAATTTGATTAGAGGACATATGTGAAGCAAGTGATTTCCCTTTCCTGGCCGGTAAATCCATAAACTGGTTATGCTCAGTTTCTTCTTGTATTTTTGGCCAAGATTATCTGCTAATTTTTTAACTTCCTTTACAATTGTTTATTTTAAATTCTCCACATTCTTTGGTGGAATACCATTAATGTAGGAATTGGGTAGTTAGCTGGTAAACTTGCTGTGTGGGAGGAGAGGAAGGAAATCATAACTTCCTGTTGTTTTTTCACAGGTTATAATCACGCTTGGCTCTGCACTTCATTGAGGGTTTAAGGGCTTGTATTCGTCCTACTCGATGGCTGATACCCGGAATAGTAATGTCAAGGTTTCTAAGGACAAAGCATCCGGAACAGCCAATCCTTATGCCATCAATCTGGAGAACTTCGGTAAAAGACTAAAAACATTATACTCCCACTGGACTGAACACAATGATGAACTTTGGGGAGCTTCTGAAGTTCTTGCCATAGGAACTCCTCCTCCATCTGAGGATTTGCGATATCTGAAGTCGTCAGCTTTAAATATGTGGTTAGTTGGGTATGAATTTCCTGATACTATCATGGTTTTCATGAAGAAGCAGATCCATTTTCTCTGTAGCCAGAAGAAGGCCTCCTTACTTGAAGCTGTCAAGAAAACCTCCAAGGATGTTGTGGGAGTGGATGTTGTAATGCACGTGAGGTCTAAAAAAGATGATGGGACTGGTGCAATGGATGCAATTTTTCGAGCTATACAAGATCAGTCAGAGTCAAATGTGCCCGTTGTTGGACACATTGCGAGAGAAGCTCCTGAAGGGAATCTTTTAGAGAAATGGACTGAGAAGCTAAAGAAAACACAATTTCAGCTCAGTGATGTAACTAATGGATTCTCTGACCTGTTTGCTGTCAAGGATACCGCTGAAATTATGAATGTGAAGAAAGCTGGCTATCTGACTTCATCAGTGATGAAGCACTTTGTAGTCCCAAAGCTGGAAAGGGTTATCGATGAGGAGAAGAAGGTGTCACATTCTTCACTAATGGATGATACTGAAAAGGTCATACTGGAACCTGCAAAGATTAAGGTGAAGTTAAAGGCAGAGAATGTCGACATCTGTTACCCTCCAATTTTTCAGAGTGGAGGAGAGTTTGATCTGAAACCAAGTGCATCAAGCAATGATCAGAATCTTTACTATGATTCGACAAGTGTGATTATCTGTGCAATTGGTTCTCGATATAATAGTTACTGCTCAAATGTTGCTCGGACCTTTCTAATTGATGCCAATCCAATGCAAAGCAAGGCGTATGAAGTCCTTTTGAAGGCCCATGAGGCTGCAATTGGAGCTCTGAAACCAGGAAATAAGGCTGGAGATGTCTACCAAGCAGCCCTCAATGTGGTTGAAAAGGAGGCACCTGAATTGGTTGCAAATTTGACGAGATCTGCAGGAACTGGAATTGGACTTGAGTTCCGTGAATCAGGGTTGAACCTCAACGGCAAGAATGATAGAATGCTGAAATCTGGCATGGTTTTTAATGTGTCTCTTGGGTTTCAGAATTTGCAAACAGAGTCTAAAAACCCAAAAACTGAAAAAATTTGTGTTTTGGTCGCTGATACAGTTGTTATTGGTCAAAATGCTCCAGAAGTGGTGACTTCTATGAGTTCTAAAGCTGTAAAGGATGTGGCTTACTCATTCAACGAGGATGAAGAAGAAGAGGAGGAGCAGCCGAAGGTCAAAGCTAAGCCTGTTGCCACCAATGGACTCTCATCCAAGGCTACTCTTAGATCAGTTAACCACGAGACATCAAGGGAGGAACTAAGGCGGCAACACCAGGCAGAATTGGCCCGCCAAAAGAACGAAGAAACTGCACGGAGGCTCACAGGAGGAAGTTCTGGGGGTGCAGATAGCCGTGGTTCTGCAAAAGCCACTGGTGATTTGCTTGCATATAAGAACATTAATGATCTGCCACCTCCAAGAGAATTGATGATTCAGGTTGACCAGCGGAGTGAGGCTATTCTTTTACCTATTCATGGTACCATGATTCCATTCCATATTGCCACCGTGAAAAGTGTATCTAGTCAACAAGATACTAACCGTACCTGCTATATCCGAATAATGTTCAATGTTCCTGGCACTCCATTCACTCCTCATGACACAAATACTCTAAAGTTCCAGGGATCAATATACGTTAAAGAAGTTTCATTTCGTTCCAAGGACCCAAGGCACATCACTGAAGTAGTTCAACAAATAAGAACCCTCCGCAGGCAGGTTGTCTCTAGAGAATCAGAGAGAGCTGAGAGAGCAACTTTAGTAACACAGGAGAAACTTCAAGTTGCTGGAGCCAAATTTAAGCCAATCAAGTTGTCAGATCTGTGGATTCGTCCAGTATTTGGTGGTCGCGGGAGAAAGCTTCCTGGTACTCTAGAGGCTCACACAAATGGATTCCGGTATGGAACTTCAAGGCCAGATGAGAGAGTGGATGTTATGTATGGTAACATCAAACACGCATTCTTCCAGCCAGCAGAAAAGGAGATGATTACTGTCCTCCACTTTCACCTGCACAATCACATAATGGTGGGGAACAAGAAAACCAAGGACGTGCAGTTCTATGTTGAAGTGATGGATGTTGTGCAGACAATTGGGGGTGGAAAAAGATCTGCTTATGATCCTGATGAGATTGAGGAGGAACAGCGTGAAAGGGATCGGAAAAACAAGATTAACATGGAATTTCAAACATTTGTGAACAAGGTAAATGACCTCTGGACCCAGCCTCAGTTTAAAGGGCTTGATTTGGAGTTTGATCAGCCGTTGAGAGAGCTTGGATTCCATGGGGTACCCCACAAGTCAACAGCTTTTATAGTCCCAACATCTAGCTGCCTTGTTGAGCTCGTAGAGACACCTTTTGTTGTGATCACTCTCTGTGAGATTGAGATAGTCAACTTGGAGAGGGTTGGTCTCGGGCAGAAGAATTTTGACATGACAATTATATTCAAGGACTTCAAAAGAGATGTTATGCGAATTGATTCTATCCCTTCAACTTCCCTTGATGGCATCAAGGAGTGGCTCGATACAACTGACCTTAAGTACTATGAGAGCAGGCTGAATCTGAACTGGCGTCAGATACTGAAAACAATTACTGATGATCCGGAAGAGTTCATAGAGAATGGTGGATGGGAGTTTTTGAATTTAGAAGGTACTGATTCGGAATCTGATAACTCACAGGAGTCTGATCAAGGATATGAACCTTCAGATGTAGAGCCAGTCTCATCAGATGAGGAAGATGATGAAAGTGCATCACTAGTTGAGTCAGATGATGATGAAGGAGAGGACTCTGAGGAATATTCAGAAGAAGAAGGGAAAACATGGGAAGAGCTGGAAAGAGAAGCAAGCAATGCTGACAGAGAGAAAGGAGCTGAATCAGACAGTGACAATGATAGGAAGAGGAGGAATATGAAGCCTTTTGGGAAAGGTCGTCCTCCAGAGAGAAGAAATCTCTCTAGCAACATTTCCAAGAGACCCAGGTTTAGGTAAAGAGTGCAGTAGCACGCGCTTAACTGTCCTAGGATATTAGTTTATGCTACATAAGTTATAAGCAGCTGTAAAGTATTTACTCGACAACGGAGTTTAGACTTGGATCTTAGAATATCTCTTCTCTTTTTCTGTGTTTGCCAAGTAGTGAATTCGTGTAAAATCAGATTGTGCAACTTAAGTTGGGTTTAAGTTCCGTTTAAATTTTGACCTTGTACTTTTGTTTCTCAAAATTTGCTCAGTTACTTGTCAGCTACATTTCAAGGACAATTGCTCGCCTATTACAGTGCAAAAGGTTTTGTTCCTAGCTATTTCTTAGTGTTATGAGGGCATGTAGAGCAGTATTAATTTGCATATTTCTCTCAACTTGTAAATATTTTGGATACTGATGTTATTAATACCTGGGCACTATGCAACTGCTGCTTGAAGTGTGAATGACGCTGCTTTGGGAGATGATCTGAAACTAGCACCAGTTGATGAATATATGTGGCTGAAAAGTTTCACAATTGTCTCCCCGAAATTGAAGAGTCATTCGCAAATTACCACCAGGGTAGTACTATGTTTTGCAATATCTTACCACTTTTATTAGACAAGATAAGAAGAATGTTGTTACTTAAGTGTTTTTTGGTTCCTATAGTTCTATTTTAAGTCAAGCTACTTAAAGAACAAGGAGCAACAAATACAAATGATAAGATGTATTCAAAGTCATAAGCGTTTTTTTAGTTTTATTCTTTCTCGTAGTTGGATAACCCCCACTGAGAAGCCTCAAATATCTATCATAGAATTACAAACTAAAAAGAATATAAAGGCCACAAGTTAAGGCCTATAGCTAGCAATGCATTTCCTATATGATATGCTTCTCAAGAAAACAATTATGCAGGTTTTCTAACTGGCATAACAGATAAAAACACTAGAAATATGTTTCCATAGATCTGAGGCTTGTAATTTACAATAAGATCAAAACTAACACCTAATTAGAACAAAAACCAGCAAAAAGAAAAACAGAAACATAATAGGTCTTTGCATCCATAAAAGAACTTAATAAAGAAACACCCTCTTACTAACCCATCTACCTGAACTTCATTCGTTTTCTGGCTGCAGAACTAGGAGCAGCTCGTGACTTGCCAAAGTTCTTCTTCTTCCTCTTCTCATCCTCACTATCTGATTCATTAATCTCCCTGTCTGCATAGCTTGCTTCTTTCTCCAGCTCTTCCCATGTTTTACCTTTTTCTTCCTCTGAATCTTCATCGTCATCCTCTTCCTCATCATCTTCAGAGTCCACCAGAGATTCACTATCAGACTCATCATCATCAGAGTCTGACTCAGGTTCAGCATCTGAAGGTTCATAACCTTGGTCTGACTCTGATTCTCCAGATGATGAATCAGTACCTTCCAAGTTTAAGAATTCCCAACCACCTTCATCAATAAACTTCTGTGGTTCATCAGTTATGGTCTTCAGTACTTGACGCCAATTCAGATTCACCTTGCTCTCATAATACTTGATGTCAGTTGTGTCAAGCCATTCCTTGATGCCATCAAGGGATGAAATAGGGATTGAATCTATCCGCATGACATCACGCTTGAAGTCCTTGAAAACAATTGCCATATCACAGTTCTTCTGCCCAAATCCAACTCTCTCCAAGTTAACAATCTCAATCTCACTTAGGGTTATCACAAGGAATGGAGTCTCTACCAACTCAACCAAACAGCTGGAGGTTGGTACAATGAAAGCTGATGATTTATAAGGAACGCCGTGGAAACCAAGTTCTCTCAGAGGTTGATCAAACTCCAGGTCGAATCCCTTAAACTGAGGCTGGCTCCAAATATCATTCACCCGGTTCACAAAACTCTGGAAGTCCATGTTGATTTTGTTCTTTCGATCTCTTTCCCTCTGTTCTTCCTCAATCTCATCTGGATCATATGCAGACCTCTTTCCACCTCCAAGCGTTTGGACCACATCCATTACCTCACATAGAACTGTACATCCTTGGTCTTTTTTTTCCCCACCATTATGTGGTTGTGCAGATGAAAGTGAAGGAGGGTAACCATCTCCTTCTCTGCTGGTTGGAAAAACACATGCTTGATATTACCATACAAGATGTCAACACGTTCATCTTGTCTTGTGGTTGAATACCGGAAACCATTAGCATGAGCTTCCAGTGTACCAGCAAGCTTTCGTGCACGACCACCAAATGTGGGACGGATCCATAAGTCAGGTAGCCTAACTGGCTTGAATTTATTCCCTGCAAGGACAAGTTTTTCCTGAGTCACTAAAGTTGCTCTTTCAGCTCTCTCAGACTCCCTTGACATATAATTACGTCTAAGTGTTTTAATCATCTGGACCATTTCACTTATGTGCCTATGATCCTTGGAGCGAAATGAAACTTCTTTTAGGTAGATGGCACCTTGATTCTTCACATCAGTCGGTGAGAAAGGGGCACCAGGAACATTAAATATGATTCGGATGTAGTCCTGTTGGCTTGAAACAGTCTTGACAGTAGCCACATGGAAAGGAACCATATTACCATATATTGGTAAAAGGATGGCCTCATTCTTTTGGTCAACCTGAATAATCATCTCTCTGGGTGGTGGTAGGTCATTGACATTCTTATAGGCAACAACATCAGTTGAAGTCTTAGCACTCCTGTTATTCCCAGTTAATGTTTCTTCACCAGCAAGACGTCGAGCAGTCTCTTCATTCTTCTGACGGGCAAGTTCTTCCTGGTGCAACTTTCGCTTCTCTTCTCTTGAAATCTCATGATTGTCAGACCTAAGTGTAGCCTTGGAATACAGGGTATCCCTACCATTGGACTCGGGTTTCATTTGTGGCTCCTCATCTTCTTCATCTTCATTGAAGGAATAGGCCACATCTTTCAAAGCTTTGGAGCTCAAATGGGTGATCACATCACGACCATCCTTTGTGACTATCACGGTATCTGCTAGCAAGAGTGAAAAATTCCGACTCTTTTCTTTGTTGGTCTCATTCTGCAGATTGTGGAAACCAAGTGACACATTGAAAACCATTCCCGGTCTCAACAGTTTATCATTCTTGGCATTAAGGATCAACCCTGACTCTCGAAACTCAAGACCAATCCCTGTCCCAGCAGATTTTGTTAGGTTGTTCACCAATTCAGGAGCATCCCTGTCAACCACAGCAAGAGCTGCTTGATAAACATCACTAACCTTGTTACCAGGCTTCAATGCACCTATTGCTGCCTCCTGGGCTTTAAGAAGCACTTCATACGCCTTGGTCTGCATCTGGGTGGAATCAATTAGAAACGTTCTGGCAAGATTCGAACAGTAGCTGCTGTATCGTGAACCAATTGCACATATGATGGCACTGGCAGAATCATAATATAAGCCATCATCGTTGCTTGTAGCACTAGGTCTAAGATCAAAAATACCACCACTCTGGAAGATTGGGGGGTAACATATATCAACATTCTCAGCTTTCAGCTTCACCTTGACTTTAGCAGGCTCTAGAATAGCCTTTTCTGTGTCATCCATCAACGAGGAATGAGTTACTTTCTTCTCCTCATCAATTACTTTCTCAAGCTTTGGAACAACAAAGTTCTTCATAGCAGAAGCAGTCAGATGTGCAGCTTTCTTCACATTAACAAGCTCATTTTGGTCCTTCACAGCAAAAAGGTCAGAAAGTCCACTTGTTATATCATTAAGCTTAAGGCCAGAATCGTTTATCTTCTTAGTCCATGCCTCCAAGAGCTTTCCTTCAGGGCCTTCTCGTGCAATATATCCAATAACAGGGGTATCATAAGCATCTGATATTGACTGCACATGAATAGCCTGGAGCACTTTGTCCATTTTAGTAGTCCCATCCTCACCTTTGGTCTTCACATGTGTGACAACTTCCACTCCCACAGCCTCTTTAGCAGTCAATTTCACAACATCCAGCAATGAAGCTTTCTTTTGGCTACACAGAAAATGTATCTGCTTGTTCCCAAAGACCATTATAGTCTCAGGGAACTCATACCCAAGTAACCATACATTTACAGCCGAGGATTTCAAGTATCTTAAATCTTCTGAAGGTGGTGGAGTAGCTATAGCAAGGACATCAGAAGAACCCCAAAACTCATCTTTATGTTCACGCCAGTGTGAATACAAGTCCTTCAGTCGCTTACTAAAAGTAGGCAAGTCAATTGTGTAAGCATTTCCACCCGCTGCATTCCCATTTGCAGGAGGGCCATTTCCTGTTCTTTGTTCGGGTGGCATCGTACAGCTACTTGTTGAGTGATCTGGACAAGAAAACACAAATTACACAAATCAGAATTTTAAATGGGAGAGGGGGAGGGGGCGGGATGCAATCTTAAGAGACACTCGATACAAATTCCAATAATCTACAATACATTTCCATGAGTAAGCATTGTTAAAGTAGTATCATTCCTTTGGAATTTCATAACACTTGAAACTCATATGGCAATCTCACAGTGTTTTCATAGTTATATACTTGATCTTATCATTCACCAGAACCCAAGATCTCCCCAATTTTTTGGCAAGTACTGAATCAGTAACCAGTTGCAGAGTCAGCACTACAAAAAGAATTTGAAAATGTATTTGTAGATAAAAGAGAACAAGTAAAGAATACTGCCCCATTGTGCGAAAGAATCCACAAAAATATGTACTACTTACATTGTTACATATGCAATAAAAGAAGTCAAATGATGAACTGTCAAGCACAGCCCTTCACATTATGACAAATTAAAATAACAAGATATGAAGAGACTCATTAAGATATACAATAACTTTGAGATGGATAAAAAATATGGAAAGAAGAATGTTAAATTACTATGATAGCCACCATAATCAATGATTTTCTGAAAATTCTAATTTCCAAGAAAACACACATTAACTGCTTGATGCACATCTTCCTGATAAAAACAACATAAGACCCACCACACAATCATCAACAACTCATAAGACTAATTGATACACAATTTGCATGTTTTTTTCTCTTGTTGTGAAGTTATTACACACGGCATACATAATCCTTTACCTGATTTAGAAAAAAAGTTGAACACAATAACTTGTTTCTTGTGAATAATATTATCCCAAAATTTGAGGAACACCACCAAATTCCAACTTTCAACTCAATATTTTATGGTCTGGACAAGAATAAGGACTTTATCTCACACAGAGAGACATATCAAACAATTAAATGTCAAAATCTTGATACGAATTATGGTTTCACCTGAATATCCCAAATCCTAATGAACTTGGCCCTTTCTGAAACCAAATAGTAAAACAATGCAAAACTCAGAAACATTCTTATCCCCTACACACCAAGTGTTTCACCAAAGCTATTGCATAAACATAATATAATAAGCTTTCAGAAACAAAGATACCAAAAATATATTGAACAACAGCTAAACCTCAGTCTAAACAAGATGGGGTCGGAACAAAAATCTAACCCCACCAAAAACACAACCTCCAATGGCAGCCCCAATTTAGGGTTTAACACATGCTTTAAGACAAAGTCGAAAACTTCACACAAATATATCACTATTCACACATCCACTACCCCAAAACACCACTAACCACAATGTTAGACTCCAACATCAAACAGTAAGGGTTAGCAATTAATTAAAAGTAACAAATACTTCCAGACGAACATAAAAAACCCTACCCAGTAACAAACAGAGATTCCAACCCGAAATTAGTGTTCCGGAAGTCACATGCAAAGACTAAACATGCTCAAATTAAAGAAGCAAACAAAAAAGGAAAAAAAAACTCACATCCTTATCAATACCCCTATTAGGGTTCCGAAACTCAACTGGGAGTAGTGCGCCGCGCAACGAGTCGGGTCAAGGGTTTCGAATACTATATTTCATAAAGATGAAAATTGTTCAAGTGAACACTGAAAAACAGATCAAATATTGTAATAAAAAGTTGAAAATCGAAGTAAAAGGAAAGAAGATCTCGATAATTTGATGAACAAAGAGGAGAAACTCGAATTTCTAAGGAAGAAATTGAGAGAAAACGGAGAGAAAGAGGAATTTTTTTTAAGAGAATGGGAGCGAATGACTGATTTGAAAATGGACGAGACTGGGAATTTGGTATTTATATCCCTGGAGTGAAGTGATATGAAAAGGGTCTTGTATTTACAATAAATTACACTACTTGCCCATCGATAGTGTATGTGTAATGACTATCCTCTCCCTGGGGTATGAGCCTTGGAGAGAAATTATATAGGTGCTTTGAGGTAATTTAATCATACCTATTACTTGTAGGGATTCAAAGTTGGGATTATGTATTGTGAAGGGTAAATTAGTACTTTGAATTATGGCAGCGAGAGGAGTGAGCTGTTAATTGAAGTGCTGCGTTACGTGGCACATAATAAACGACGCCGTTTGTTTCATTCTTTTAACCAAAATGGCGGGAATGTAAATGGCTTCCCACCAAAATCAACACCAGCAATCTCACCATCCAAATCAGCGGCAGAGTCATAAATTAAATGAAAATATAATTAGGTTAAGAGTGTGCAAAATTAAATCTATATTCACAATAATTAATAATGAATTTTCATATATATTATCAGGAGTGTGTATTTGATTTTTCAGTTTGATTTTATATTATTCAGTTTGGATTTTTAGATTTTTAGATTTGAAAAGTGTAATTTAATTTGAACCAAAATAAATTTAGTTTGGATTTTTTCAATTCGGTTAATCGGCTATATTAATAATAGAACATAACAAAGTTACATTTGCAATTTGCAATTTGAATTTTTTAAATTTACTTTTTAATATAAATCATAAGTAAAAATGTAAAATACAATACTTAAAAGTATGCTATCAATTATAGATGTCAAAACATAAAAAATAAACTAATTCATAATGAAAATAACTAGAAAGGGACAAAAGTGTTTAACTCCAACTTAATTCTAAACACACATATACATAATTTGATTTTTTGATTTTTTAATTTTCAATTTTGTAAATTCTAAACCAAATCAAACAAAGTAAATTATAAATTCAACATCAAACCAGAAATCCAAAAAAAAGAAGTCAAAATTAGAATTCGACTTGATTTGATTTGATTTTTGGTTTAATTACGCTACTTATAAAATATCTAATATGGATAGTTTTAAATGGAAAATTACATAAATATATTATATTAAGAAAATATTTACCATTTATAGTAAACATTTTTTTCACTTGATCACTTTTAATACATTATAATACGCTTTAATACATATTACAAAGAATAAATTATTATTCACATATAATACAAGCTTTACTGATGATTAATACATTTCACACATTTTAATACACTTATAATACAATGTGTCAATTTCTTACAAAATAATCATAATATATTCTTAAAAATAATTATAATACATATTTATTGCATACATAATTCACTTTTAATACATATTGCAGATTTAACATAATATTGCTATAAATAATAATAAATAAAAAGTATCGTTAAATCAATAATTATTTATTAAAAGAAATCATTTCAAGAAATTTTTCCATTTTAAAATCACAAAGAAGTTTATATTAGTCGTACATTACATCCAATTAATGTTTAACAAGAAGTTATATATGTATTGTGTATATATTTATCACTTAATCAGTTATAATTTAAATTTTAACGTTTGAGGCTGAATTGTTTAATTAGGTTTTATAATCGTGTGCAAGTTATGTGAACTTGGTCTACTGATTTAAATTCCTAGGGATATTAAGAATTAGATCAATACAATTAATGAATAAATAATATTAAAAAATAGTATAAGTAATAAATAACCAGAACTCATTCCTCTTCTATCTTTTTCTTACTAGTAAAAAAAATAGTAATAGTTAAAATATCAAAAATAAAATACAAAGTATTTGTGAATGATGAAAATTTGAAGACGAAAAACTTTCCTTGCAACTAAATTTAAGAAAACTTGCAAGACAGAACTATTAAGAGGAGACATGTGATCATTATTTTATTAAATGCCCCACAATATATAATTTATGGAAACACTTTGAAGAGGCATTCAAGACAGAATTGAAGCAATGTATACATATTGATTTGCTACCTATAATTGATTCTGATTATTAAAAAGGTACTGGATGAAACATGGAAAGTTATATGATCAATCTCAGTCAGACATACATTGCATAAAATTATGAATTGAGCAAGAGGAGGTGAAGGTGGTTCACATATATAGGTAAGGAAATAGATTGACGATTACTGAGCTACCACATTGTTCATTTTAGAGGTACCAATGTCAATCAATTTAATAACATACTAGACCTACCACAACTAACAAGGAAAATCTCAGTAACAAAACAAGGAAAAATCCCAAATATACACATTAAGAACATACAAAACAAGGGATTCAAAACACAAATAAGGAATTAAGGATCAAAGTGATAAGTCGACGTAAATCAAAAACAAATGCAACCATAAGAGATAAAATAACGTCATCAAATTCACACATATATTTCTCATAACAGCTAGGGGAAAGTTGAGTCGAAAATACCTCTTGGAAATGAATCCCTTCACTGATATCATTCTTCGGGACTCATTATGCGTAGAAGTAAAAACTAAAGAGTATTTATCCCCTCGGGTGATTTTTGATGAAGATTGTTGGATCGTGGCTAAAAGCTCCTAGATATGTTGCATGAAACCATTTTGACCTGAAGAAGTCTTTAAAGAGGTCAATTCCATGGCACCCATGAAAGGTTAAGTGTAGAGGTGTAATTCACTCAAGCTCAACAATATTGGTTCAACAACAGATAAATTTGAGGCTAGTTCGAAGGAATAACGATGAGAAAGCTGGACGGAGGAGTGTTCTTGAACCTCTACTTTATATTACTTTCCTTTTTTAGATTTTTTGCTGTTTGTATATAAATTCGGATCACTTGTGGACCTGAATCAGAATCGTTTTAAGTAATAAATGTGCTATGCCCTAAGTTTGAATAAAAAAAAAACTAAATATTTGTCTTAAATGATAAGTTAACACATAAAATATAAGATATTAATAAGTTTAAATCTTAGCGATAGTCATTACCAAAAAAGCTTTAATATTGATAAAAAGAGGTGATATTCTTTCCATTTTAATTTAATTGTTTCATTTTCTAGGTACATTTTGAATTTATATTTTAGTAATTTTCTAATTCTATTTTTCCACATGAAATATTAAAGAATACAAAATTAAATAATATTTTGATATTTACTAATATATCTTTAATTTCGAAAAACTTCTTTACTTTCTATAATAAAATGAAAATCAGGCCAACAAATAAAAACATAAACGGATATAATTTTAGTAAAATGATATGATTTTTAATTAATATAAGGGTTATGAAAATCAGGCAGCATCATTATTCTTCCCAATACAGTATCTTCCATTGTTAAAAACGCCCAACTACCTACGCCCCTGTCCCCACCCCCACCTCAGCTCATTCATCTCACTCACCAGTTGTTGTATGTTTGGTGAATACCCACAATTCTTCTACCTTAAGCTAATTCCATAAATTTCCTAGTTCTAGATCTTCGTTTTTTGTAATCAATTATATACCCACCAACTGTTTGTATAATTGTGTAAGAGAGAGGGAGTTGTCGTTTGTTTGGATCGTTAGAAAACAGAGTAATATGGCGAGGAAGAAGATCAGAGAGTATGATTCAAAGAGGCTTCTAAGGGAGCATTTGAAACGCCTTGCTGGCATCGATCTTCAGATCTGCTCTGCTCAAGTAAATTCCTTGTTTTTTTTTCGAAACTTTAGTTATTGAACTGTTACTGTCGAATTGTAATGGAAATTTCGGATATGAGGTTTTCTTTTGATCTTTTGCTAGTGGTTTTTGATCTATGCGTCTTTTTTATTATCTGGGTGTTTGTTGTTTGATCAGTTCAGCTCGAATCCTGCTTCCTTTTGTTCCTCACTACTTCCTTATTCCCTATTTTTGTTATTCCGAACGTTAAGAGTTGAATGATTGCTTCGTTGTTATGGTGAAGTTATGTAGAGGTCATGATGTATTTTCCAATGCAAAGAATGATTCTTTTGTTTGTGGAAAGTTCTTGTTGAGTAGACAACCGTGTATTGTAAGAATAGTTATCTACCTATTGTAGATTTACTTGGAAAGCACCTCGTTAAGCTACTATAGAGTCCTTTAATAAAAATCAGATGTACTTTACATCTGAAAGAAGCTTGGAGTGCATCTGTGCTTGGTAAGATGGAAAATACTTTACATGAAATACTGATATTTGGTTACGTAAATTACTATCCAAGGTGATCATTTGGACTATCTAACATCATTTGTCGTCATTTTCCATTTGTTTTTTCTCGCCAGAGTTCTCATGTTTATTTGGTTTTTGGTAGGTGACAGAATCTACAGATTTTACTGAGTTAACAAACAAAGAACCATGGCTTTCATCGACAAAGCTGGTTGTAAAACCAGACATGCTGTTTGGAAAGCGTGGAAAGAGTGGCTTGGTAGCTTTGAATCTGGATCTAGCAGGAGTTGCTGAGTTTGTAAAAACACGACTTGGTGTGGAGGTGAGCAGAGGGCTAAGTATTTTGAATCTTTTACTGCTTCTTATGTGTTTTAGTCATCTTACATGTGAATTTGTTTCTAGGTTGAAATGGGTGGCTGCAAGGCACCTATAACAACATTTATTGTTGAACCATTTGTTCCCCATGACCAAGAATATTACCTTTCCATAGTCTCTGAAAGGTTGGGGTGCACAATTAGCTTTTCAGAATGTGGAGGGATTGAGATTGAAGAGAACTGGGACAAGGTTAGTTGGTTCAAAAAGTTTTAACTGTTGTTTCCTCCTCTAACAACTATTTGTTGATTTTTTTATTTTTTTTTACAAAACTGGTTAACTCTATTTAGTCTGGTAATATCTAGAAAGTCGAGTTATATTTTTTCCCCCTGTAATAACAAGATTTTATTTGTTTCTATAACATACAGGTCAAGACAATATTCCTGCCAACAGAGAAACCTATGACCCTAGAGGCGTGTGCTCCACTGATTGCTACTCTGCCCTTGGAGGTGATCTGAAATTTTTATTTTTGTTTTTGTTTTGCACTTCTATTTTCCTTTTAGTCATCAATCTCGATCAAGCCAGCATGATCTGTCCATCATAATAGCTGGAATGGTTTTCTAAGAGCAAGGTCTTGTATAATTGACACTTAAAAAAAGTGTGTTATCATATTGTGTATTGCTGGCAATTCTTAAGGATTATTATTTTAGGTTGCATTATTGTGTATCTATTTATTGGTCTACGTATTGCTGGACTTTCACCTTTGTGTTGATAAATATTCGGACTTTGAAGATTAAGGCACTTGACTACTAACATTTCATCAACCATTGTTATACTTAACCTAAGTTTCTGGTTGACTCAGGTACGGGGAAAGATTGGCAATTTCCTTATGGGTGTTTTTGATGTGTTTCAAGGTATGCCATGCTTTACGGTGATACATCTTTCTAGCATGCATTTATGTTATACTTCTCTTTTTCTTTTATCTTTCAGTGCTATCTTTTAGATAATTGCCAGTGACTATACGTGGAAAACATAATTAAGTTTATTGTTATATAAGCAAATGAAGATGAAAATAAACTTCCTGTTGGTTTATTTTAAACATTGACCAGTTCTTAGAAGCTAGTTTTTTCATTAAATTGAAATAGTTTCTTTTTACATCATTATTCTCAAATATTATTTCATTGATTATGCAACTCTTTCGCTTTGTCTTTGATATTCCCCAGATCTCGATTTTAGCTTCATAGAGATGAACCCATTTACGCTTGTAAATGGGGAGCCTTACCCATTGGATATGAGGGGAGAGTTGGATGACACAGCAGCCTTCAAAAATTTTAAGAAGTATGTGATTTTCACTTGTTTTCCACATGTTGAAGTGCCTATTCTTACTCTTTTTTTTCTCTCTCTTGGGAGAGTCTGAAGAAAAAACACTGTGTATTTCCAGATTTATTAAGCAGTTTGCTATTGTATCATCCTCTGTGCCTTGTCAGGTGGGGAAGCATCGAGTTTCCTCTGCCTTTTGGAAGAGTTTTGAGCCCTACCGAAAGCTTCATTCACTCTTTGGATGAGAAAGTAAGTTCAGTTATTTGTCTTAATCTAAGGGTGTTTTTGTTGCCTGAGTTATCAGATTTACTAGTTTAGTCTTGTCGAAATTATTTTTTGTAGAGAAGAAATTTTTTCTTGGATTTTCAGTCATGAACTATTATGGACACTGAACTACTGGAGGAACTTTATGCATTGCTTTAGAGATCCATTATAATCCAGGAAAATTGTGCCTTTAAACAGCATTGAATGGTTTATTAGTGATAATTTACATTGTTCACCATTTATTCTGTGCTGAAGCCATGGTGCCATACAGACTTGTGGGCTTGGGGGTGGTTAGGGTTTGGGAAATCATCTTTTTTGAAATTCTGTTTGATATTCTTTTAAGTCTTGAATGCTTCTGAAGGTTAAAAAGATTTATCCTTGAGCTTTGGTGTCTGGCCATCATTCCTGCCAAGCTTTCTGGTCTTCCTGATTATACTTGCTCTATTGAAATTGGAGTATAATATCTGCAGCTTTTCTGTTAATTCTGTCTTGTCTTGACATCTTGCAGACTAGTGCCTCTTTAAAATTTACAGTTTTGAACCCAAAAGGTCGTATCTGGACAATGGTGGCTGGAGGTGGTGCAAGCGTTATATATGCTGATACAGTAAGTATATTCAGAACTTGTGATGCAACAACTTGATGCGAGGAAATATTTTCTATCTTGTCATTATTCCTCCTGCATGAAATGTCAAGACTAATAGCTCACTGCTTATACACTCTGTTTTTGATATCTTAACCAGGTAGGGGATTTAGGCTATGCCTCTGAGCTTGGTAACTATGCCGAGTATAGTGGAGCTCCAAATGAAGAGGAGGTTCTGCAATATGCTCGAGTAGTTCTAGATGTATGAACTTGACTGTTCTCTCTCCTGGTCAATATGCTCATGTGGTGTTTGTCCTATTTTAACTTAAGCAGTGTTTGATTTGATGTTTTTATAGTGTGCTACTGCAAATCCTGATGGCTGTAAGAGAGCTCTGATTGTTGGTGGTGGTATTGCCAACTTCACTGATGTAGCTGCTACTTTCAATGGGATTATTCGGGCTCTCAGGGAGAAGGTTGGCCGTGCGCTATTATTTACACTAAAAAGTTTTTTACTTTTTCTATAGATAAGAGGCAGTAAATAATGTTTTTCCTTTAAATCCGAACAGGAAGCCAAGCTAAAAGCGGCTAGAATGCATATCTATGTACGAAGAGGTGGTCCAAATTATCAGACTGGTCTAGCAAAAATGCGCGCCCTAGGAGAGGAACTTGGAGTTCCCCTTGAGGTATGAAATCACACTTTACAAAATTCTTATTCCAAGTGTTACAGTGACTACAGTCCGTGAACTTCAATTATAGCACGTAATCCTTTGACATTTTTGGAGGATTCAAGCAACATAGATACTAACCACACATGCCACAGATGAAGGGAGGATGTTGTCGATCTGAATTTGCTTTTATTTGATCCTAGGCATTCTATTCTTTTAGTTACATCTTCCCAACTAAATCAATTAGCCCGACCATGGTGAAGTTAATCGTGGTTACATTTATAAGTAGCTTGGTCCATCTTCATAGATGTCTGAGGAGGTCAGACATCTAGACTACAACAGGTTCCAGTTAGAATATAGGAACATGAACTTCCAAAGATGCTCTTACTTCCTAAATTTTCATATCGAAGGAAAGTAAGAGATAAGGTATATAATTGGTGTGTATTCTGCTATTGCAGGTTTATGGACCAGAGGCTACAATGACGGGAATTTGCAAAGGGGCAATTGATTGCATTATGTCTGAAGCGTAAGTGCTAAATCAGACTTGTGTTGCATTGTTGCAATTAAGAAAGAAACTTTGTTGGATATTTAATTTGCCTTCTGATATTGTTTTGTTACAATTGGGAACCTTTATGAATAATTGAGATCCTTTTGTTTTACCTGGAAATTAACTGTACGAGAACATCTGCGTGTGTTCCAGCAAAAAGCATTCCTTAAACTTAGCAATTTTCTTTTTTGTGTAATAGAGTAATACGTATTTAGAAATATTCCAAAAATATAGATATATCAAAAACGCCTTAAAATAAATCACGAAACCTAAGTTGTATAGGATTTAGTTAGAATTTATTTGTCCAATTCGTATTGGAATAGAATTTGTAGTACTACTATTATAAATAGGGTCCTCTAATCTCATATGTTTCATAAATCTTGTGGCTCTATAAATCTAAGAATGACTACGTACTTCTGCAAGGTAAATTTGGATTTTTCGTCGTCGCCATGGAAGTTCACGAGAGTGATAATTGCATTTACTAGGGTTCCAAATTCGACGGCAGTGTCAGGGCCTTTGCATGTGTTTGTTGAGCAACTGCAAGTCGAACCGCCACTACCACCTAACCAAGAAACCACCAATCCCACCTCTGCCTAATATGTCATTTATTTGATTTATGTCTACTTATCACTTTTATTTGTTACTCTTTTTAGGTTCTATTTTTATTTTATAAATAATGATGCTCTGTCACATATTCTTTTTTTCCTATATAGTTTTTTATTGCGTCATTCGTGCATATATTATTCTTTTCGGTATTCTTTATTTCCTTCAACAAATATTACTCCTCCACCATAATAGAGAGTCAAATAATTTAATTTTCATTGTGAGTATTTTAAAAGGTGTCACATAAATTAATGTAGAAAAAATACAATTATTTAATGATTCAAATCATGATAAGGAAAATAATAGACATAATACCCTCAACTTGACGTCAGTTGACAATTATGATTTTTAACTTTGGGTGTGCACAAGTAGACACTTAAACTTGTATAAAGTTGAACAAATAAACACATCCATCATGCATGACACCCTACATGGTCATTTTGTGTCCTACATGGTGTATTACGTGTATTATGTCATGTAGGACATGTGTGTCTACTTGTTCACTTTATACAAGTTTAAGTGTCTATTTGTGTACACTCAAAATTAAAGGACTTATTTATCCGTTGAAGCCAAGTTAAGGGTCATATTTATGTATTATGCCAAAAAAAAATGATACGAGATTTTTAAAGGAATAATCGTTCCAACTTCCAAACAAACGCCCAACTCTGAGAGTTTGTCCTCAACAAATACGATTACTTTGCAAATATGTAGGTAATTATTCTTTTTCAAAGTTAAATGTCCAAACATCTATAAGATGATTTAGATCTTCTTGGAATTTATTTGAATAGATCTTCTCAAAGTATTTGATTCTCAAGAAGAATAGAAGAGTCTGAGTATGATATATTTTTTAATCTCTTTATGAGTATTTTAATGTTTATGAGATATTCAATATATTTATTTGAGAAAGATAATATTAGATGTATCCATGATGACTTTATAAGTATCCAAATTTATGAGACATTCAAATTTTCTTTGTAAATTCCATAAAATTTTGATATCTGACAAAATACTCTATACATGATTACATGTCATTGCAGAATGAATGATCTGAACTTACACACTTCATGAAAAATAACGTGAATATACAATCTAAATAAATACTTTCGTATACTATAAGACTCCAAAATCAAAACACCTAAAAATTGTAATCTCTGACGTGACCATTTAATTCAAACTAAAATATTAAATTTTGCCCAGTAGAGTAAAAATAATCTGCAGGTCAGTTTATTGATTGAACAGCCTGTTTTTTACTCGTTATTATATTAATACCTAACACACGGTCAGAAATACAAATATTGCAACGAACAACAAATTAGTAATCCTTGACTTTCTTGATTTTTTTACAAATATTACAAAACCAAAACACTTATAAACAGTTTCAAATAAATAAATAAATAGGAGTAATTGTAATTGCTCACATCATCGTTTAGTCTTACTACTATTTAAAATTTTAGCCACTCTGCAGATCAATTTCTTGATTGAACAGCCTGTTGGATACTGTATCATGCATGTTTCTTGTTAATTTATATACCAAACACACGGTCAGAAATACAAATATTACAATAATACTAATTGACTTTCTTGATTATTATTTTTTGTTAATTATTATTGTTTTTTTACAGGTGTTTTGGCGTAGTCAAAATAATTCAACAATATTAAGAGAAAACTAAAGTTTATTATGTAGAGCCAAATGATAAATACATCCTTAATTTTTACTAGATAATAAAGTACATTTTTATCCTCTTCAGATATTCTACTTTGAAAACTACTGCGTATGACATTAGTGATAAATACCATGAATATGTTCATACATAGACAAAATATTATTACAAAATCAGTATTTAATTTCACAAAACACTCTCGATATAATGAACGTCACCCTTGTAAAATATAGCATGAGAAATAGGTGAAAATGAATAGTCGTTGTACCAAAGTTTAACTTTATAAATTAAAAAAAGGCCTGTTGAGTGTTGAGACACAAACATAATTAACGAGTAAATTTGGTCCTATTGGGTAAACATTAAATTTCAAACTTTATTCAAAGATCAAAGGGATTATAAATAATGAGCTGAAAATAGAGACCACTTCCCATTTCCCACTAATTAATTAATTAAGAATACTTCAAAACATTAAAACTATTTGAAAGTTTAAGCCATCTGCTAAGAAGCAGTCACTGTTGAAATTACGTACGCGTTAGCAATCCATCTATCTTACCAAGTAAAATCAATGACTTTTGCTTTAATTCATTCCTTCCCTATAAATATTCTATCCTTCTCTTTTCCCTTTCATCAGTAGTAACTTCTTCATTTTCGTTCATAAATACTAGTAAGTAATTCACCAACCATATATATATATTACTCCACTACTGATTATAAGCTTTTCAAATCCCTTCTTCTTATCCCCATAACACATAATTAATGATGAAGAGTGCTAAATTGTCAACTTTGTTCATCTTATATTTCTTCACTGTTGTTTCTATACTTGCAAATGCATCTGATCTTAAGGTTGGTTACTATCATTCAAGTTGCCCAAATGCAGAATCCATTGTCAGAAAAGCAGTTAACAAAGCCGTGTCTCGTAACCCTGGCCTAGGCGCTGGCATCATCAGGATGCATTTCCACGATTGTTTTGTTAGGGTACGTCTCATTTTATATATGTGAACGTGTAACTGTTTAGACAGTCAAACAATTTTTTTCTATTGATTTTGTGTGATGAAATTAGTAAAAGGTTACTTCAACTAACAATATCTAACTTCATTTTTTATAAATAATTCAGGGATGTGATGCTTCAATCCTTTTGGATCCAACTCCAGGGAATCCAACAGAAAAAGTACATCCAGCAAACAATCCAAGCTTGCGAGGCTATGAAGTGATCGACGAGGCAAAAATTGAGCTAGAATCTGTTTGCCCACAAACAGTTTCATGCTCAGATATAATTGCATTTGCTGCAAGAGATAGTGCTTTTAAGCTTGGAGGCATTAGATATTCAGTTCCATCTGGTCGTCGAGACGGAAGAGTATCTATTAAAGAGGAACCAACCGCACACCTTCCCCCTTCCACTTTAAACGCTAAAGAGCTAGAGGAAAATTTTGCGAAAAAAGGACTTTCTTTAGATGAGATGGTAACACTTTCAGGTGCACATTCTATTGGAAGATCACATTGTTCTTCCTTTTCAGATAGACTTTACTCTTTCAATTCAACTCATCCACAAGATCCTACAATGGACCCTAAATTAGCCCAACAATTGCTGAAAAGATGTCCGCGTCCTTCTAGCACTGATCCAATAGCTCCACTTGATGTTGATACTCCAAATAGGTTGGACAATAAGTACTATATCAATTTGAAGAATAAGAGAGGAGTGTTAACCTCAGATCAGACGCTATGGAACAGTCCTTCAACGGCTAGGATGGCGAGGAGTAACGCCATTCATGGAGCAAATTGGGCTCATAAATTTGCTGATGCAATGGTGAAAATGGGATCCATAGAGGTTATGACTGGTATACAAGGAGAGATCAGGAAGAACTGCAGGGTTGTGAATTAATCAACTATTTTATTTTTTTATTTTATTTTATTTTATGTTGTTGATGTTTTAATTGTATCATCTATTTTTTTTATTTCATTTTAGTGTAATTGATTCTTTCCAAATGTAATTTAAATATATTTATGACAACTGCTATTATATACATGCATGGCTCATGTTTAAATTCTTATTGGCTTTATTACTGGTGGTAGATAATGCAAGGCTCGATCCAAATTAATCAAAATATAATTTACGTGCAAACTTACGCGCAACTTTTTAATTTATACGAGAAAATTTGGGTTATAATCAACCGTACGTACGTTCAAATAGTATGTGCTAGTTTCCCCATGTAACGAAATAATTAATTTTTGACTAACAGAAACACTATACTTAATTCAGTAATTATAAGTATTCCTTAATTAATTAATCAGTATATATAGTCTCATCGTTGCCTTTGAATAACATATTTTATCTTTTTCATCCTTTTAATTTTATTAGTCGGCCTAAAAATTACTTGACAAACATCTTTATCATATTTACTAAATTTCACTATAATTTAAAACAGTTATATAATCACTCATGACATAATATTTTAGGTAAAGGACAGAAATAACATACTTTTAAGGTAAAATTATCATTTGTCCCTTATAAGTTTATAATTACGACATAAATCCCTCAAATTGATACAATAATATACGAGTTGATACATTAATCTGATGCGCGAGATACATTAATCTAATGCTTGAAATTGAAGAATTTTGAGAATTTGTAAAACTAATAGAGGATAATGATAATAAGAAAACTTAAAGATGGATTTCTGTCATTTTCCCCTTCTTTCCCCTCACTCTCTTTTATCTTGCTCTCATCTTTCCCTCCCTCCCATCTTTCTCTTTCTTTCTTCCTTTTTATTGTTCATGGTGATGAGTTTAGATATAACTGATAACTGATATCCGTATATATGTATTTATACACAAATAAAATAGATACATCATATTTGGTACAAAATACACTAGATATTTGATACCAAATACAATATTGGATGAAGTTGATATCAGATCTGCCATATAAAATTGCTTTTGGACACACATGAGATACATGATATTTATATTTAATATACAAATATATGAAATTGTGATACTCAGATACACTTTCAAAGAGATATACCGAGAAGGAGAGGAATAAGAGAGGCGAACGAGTTGGAGTATTGTAAATACTTATTAATTACGTTTTGAATACAATGTCTGAAATAGAACATACCTAATCTAACTCACAATACATGTATCAGAGTGGTCAAATAATCAATAATATTATGTTTTTTGTTGTTTCCTCGTTTCTTCTATTGTTCTGAAGCTAACTATTAGGGGTGTCAAAAGAATATGAAGAATTGTCTGCATTAACTTAATCGGACCTATTTATATCATTTTTTTCAATAAAATCGTAGATTTTTATTTAAGTGTATAACCATTCCGAATAATTAAAATTATCCTTTTAATTGATAATTTTTTTTTACTGAACCGAACCAAATAACTACCTTACATGTAAATATATTTTCAATATAAACAATATGTTAAAATTAATCTATAAATATATTTTATGATATTTTTTAAATGTAAATATAATTTAGGTTCTAAACCTCTAGCTAGTGACCGGACGACTTTGAGTTTACTCTTTAATTCTCCTTTAATTAATTCGATTTAAAATTAAAAGATAATATAATATATAGATACTTCACCAAACAATACGATGAAATCTATGCAAATATTTTTATTAAATATGTAAGATTATATCAAACAATACGACAACAAAGTATTACACTCTTGACTTTATTGTGAAAAATCAAAGTGCTTCTTCAAGAACATACTTGTGAAAGAAATATTTTAATAATTGTATATTTTGAGGTGATACTTCAAAAGTAAAAGAAAGAATCTGAAAATTAACTGAATCGTACCGACACCGAAGAAAAACATATCCGATTGAGATTATTTTAAAATTTTAATTTTGGTTATATATTATAAAACCCAAAAAATGGAGATGACATAATTTTATAAAAATAACCGACTGAATTGTCTCATGAACACTTCTATCTCCGTCCACTTTTAGTCGTCATGTCTTTCTCTTTTAGAGTCAAATTATAAGTACTTTGACTAACATTTTATGATGTGTTTTTTCATCATATTGATATATAAAAAATTGCAAATTTAAGTACTTTCGTATAGTTTTTGAATATATAATTTTTCTTATTTAAAATATTAAATTAATCTAATCTAATTTAACTTTAAAAATTAGTCAAATTGACTTTTAAAAAGGATAACATAACAATTAAAAATGGAAAAATTACATAAATTGATACATTTTAATAAATAATTACTGATTTTAGCAATACTTTTTATTTATTACCATTTATAGCAATACTAGGTTAAATCTGTAATATGTATTAAAAGTGAATTATGTATGCAATATATTATATGAATTATAATTGTTTTTTAAAATATATTATGTTTGTTTGGTAAAAATTTGACACATTGTATTATAAGTAAATTAAAATGTGTGATAAATGAATTATTTATCATTATAAATTATATTATATGTGAATAAAAAATTGTTCTTTATAATATGAATTAAACTTGTATTATAAATGAATTAAGAATGATAAAGTGAAAAAGAAATATTATTATTATAAATAATAAATATTTTATTATTATAGTATGTTTATGTAAGTTTCCAGCCAGAGTATACCAAATATAAGCGCTGGCTTTCATATTTCAGGTCAATGGAGTAGATTCACCTAAATTGTCTTATAAAATCAAAATTGTTTCTCAGCCACCTCTTAATCCAAACTAAAATGTTAATATTACCCACTAGTGTAAAGCTGCAGGTAGATTGAACAGCCTGTGGGCTAACACACGGTCAAATATACAAATACACCCAGCATTAATATATTTTAATTTGATATAATTTTGAAGTTTTTCAAAAAAATACTAGAGCATTATTATGTATTTACACGTATGAAAGGAACGTAGCCGTCGATGACGACGGACAGAGAACGTATTGGCTGGGTATATATGAAAAATTTCTAAAATTTCAATAAAAGATATAAAATATGTTTTGAACTCATTATAATTTTATGTGTGTAATTGGTTGCTTTCATCAAACTCTATTGAATTGTAATATTTCCTTTTCTTATTGAAGGTGTGTGTTACATAGGTAATTATATTATTTTCAAAGTTAAATATCTAAAATATATCCATAAAAAGACTGTAATTAGTCCTTGAATGTGTGAAAATTAAATAAATACTCTATCTATGTGATTGCAGAATATTGAAGAATCTATATTAACACACATTGTTATTATCAAGAAAAAATGTAGTGAATACTATCTGAATAAACAAAAATATAACTAAATACTTTGATATTACTATATGACTCCAAAATCAAAAGTTGTACTACTCCTGCCTAAAAATATATATTCACTAAACCTTTTTAAGGTGTTTCACAATATTTGTCCACTTTATAAAATTAATCGATAATTTATCTTAATTTCTAATTTAACCTCATCAATAATTATAGTAATTTATCTATTACATTTCTTAAAGATATTATATTTATTATATTCAAAAAATAATATAGTAAAATTATCCTTGTGTTTATAGTTTTTTACATGTTATTAGACAGTACTTCCTCACGTCACTGTATTAAAAATTGCCCACTAGTCACCAGGTCAGTTTCTTAATTGAACAGCGGCCTGTTGGCTTGTTTTTGTTGTATTTAAATTCATACTTTATTTGAAGACAAAAGAGATTAAAAATAACGTGGCTCGAAGTTAAATAGAGACCCTTGTCCAATTCCCACTAATTAATTAAAAATATTAAAATTATTTTGGAGGCTTGAAACTATCTCCTGATTAATTAGAAGCAGTCGTTGCTATTGAAATTACGCGGTTACCTACCTATCTATCTTACCAGGTAAAATGAAAGACTTCCCTTCCTATATATACTCTATTCCCTTTCATCAGTAGTAATTAAGTTTTTCTTTGTCATAAATACTAATTAACCAAACTACAGTATTAATTACTCCACTTTTCAAATCCCTTCTTCTGATCCCTATGATAAAACACATAATGATGAAAAGTGTTAAATTGTCAGCTTTGTTCATCTTATATTTCTTCACTGTTGTTTCTATACTTGCAAATGCATCTGATCTTAAGGTTGGTTACTATCATTCAAGTTGCCCAAATGCAGAATCTATCGTAAGAAAAGCAGTCAACAAAGCTGTGTCTCGTAACCCTGGCCTCGGCGCTGGCATCATCAGGATGCATTTCCATGATTGTTTTGTTAGGGTACGTCTCATTTTATGTGAACGTGTAACTGTTTAGACAGTCAAACAATTTTTTCTATTGATTTTGTGTGATGAAATTAGTAAAAGGTTAGTTCAACTAACAATATCAAACTTCATTTTTTTATAAATGATTCAGGGATGTGATGCTTCAATCCTTTTGGATCCAACTCCAGGAAATCCAACAGAAAAACAACATCCAGCAAACAATCCAAGCTTGAGAGGCTATGAAGTGATCGACGAGGCAAAAATTGAGCTAGAATCTGTTTGCCCACAAACAGTTTCATGCTCAGATATAATTGCATTTGCTGCAAGAGATAGTGCTTTTAAGCTTGGAGGCATTAGATATTCAGTTCCATCTGGTCGTCGAGACGGAAGAGTATCTATTAAAGAGGAACCAACCGCACACCTTCCCCCTTCCACTTTAAATGCTGGAGAGCTAGAGGAAAATTTTGCGAAAAAAGGACTTTCTTTAGATGAGATGGTAACACTTTCGGGTGCACATTCTATTGGAAGATCACATTGTTCTTCCTTTTCAGATAGACTTTACTCTTTCAATTCAACTCACCCACAAGATCCTACAATGGACCCTAAATTAGCCCAACAATTGATGAAAAGATGTCCGCGTCCTTCTAGCACTGATCCACTTGCTCCACTTGATATTGATACTCCAAATAGGTTGGACAATAAGTACTATATCAATTTGAAGAATAAGAGAGGAGTGTTAACCTCAGATCAGACGCTATGGAACAGTCCTTCAACGGCTAGGATGGCGAGGAGTAACGCCATTCATGGTGCAAATTGGGCTCATAAATTTGCTGATGCAATGGTGAAAATGGGATCCATAGAGGTTACGACTGGGATACAAGGAGAGATCAGGAACAACTGCAGGGTTGTGAATTAATCTATTAATACTTTTTTTGTTCTTGTAATTGTATCATCACATTTTTTTATTTATTTTCAATGTCGATAATAAAGTAACTGATTCTTTTCAATTGTCATAATTTATATAGAGAAAATGATCAAAAGCCCTTCCAAATCTATATTCGAAATCCCAATTACACACTTCAACTTTACGAGTGTCCCATTACCCACCTAAACTGTTTAAAATTGATATAATTTACTTTCTAAACGCTTATGTGACACAGTGAGTGTATCTCACTCTCTTTAAGAGAGTGAAGACCAATACAAATAGTAAATTTTCTTTTTATAAATATGTGTATTTTTAATTATTCTTTTTTCCTTATTTATTTCTTTTCTTCACAACAACATAAACCAAATCTCTCCATCACTCACCTTCTCTAAGTTTGGATTCACCATGGAATTTCATTAGTCTTCTTGATTCTAGAATTTTATTTATTCAATTTGTGCATGAAATTAGGAAATTTTGAAAATCAACTCTTTATTAATATTATTAAAATTGATAATCATCATGCCTAATCACATGACCAAATGGGTTAGCAAATTCTTGTCTTGATTTTTTGGTGCCCTAGTTCAATAATTTAAATTCAAGTTCAGAAAGAATTTTGGATTGTCAATGAAACTGTGAAATTAGGTCTTAGGCCTAACTCACACCCCAAAAGCTAGCTCAAAGGGAGGAGGATTGCACAAGCCTTATAAGGAGTTCACCCATCTCATTAACCACCGATGTGGAACTTTTGTCATTCTTTAACACCCCACCTCACGCCCAGTGCTTAGCATCTGGTGCGTGGGCAATTTTGATTTCGGGGGTCCCAACATCGGGTGAGACGGGCCCTGTTCTGATACCATGTGAAATTAGGTCTTAGGCAACTCACACCCCAAAAGCTAGCTCAAAGGGAGGAGGATTGCCCAAGCCTTATAAGGAGTCCACCCATCTCATTAACCACCGATGTGGACTTTTGTCATTCTTTAACAGAAACCCATATGTGATTTTGAAAATAGAAATGAAAAGATCCATTGTTATGTATCCATTACTCAATTTGAAGAATTCAACAAATTCATCCATGAAAATAACTTGAGTATCAATCAATTAGTAGATGCAACGGTTAGAAATACAATTCTTACTAAATTTTACTTTTCAAATTGATAAACTTTTGATGTTTGCAAGGAGATGAAAATAGTGGGGAAAAAAATTATTCAATTGCAAAAAATGAAAGATTATCAAAGATTTATAACTTTATCTTTTAACAATAAAACTTGAAATTTATAACTGTACATTCCATAAATGTAAGTTGAAAACTAGCATAAATAAAAAACTTGAAATTTTCTCTTCAATGGCAAAAAACAAAAAAAGAAAAAAGAAAGAAGAAAGAAAAGAAGAAAGAAAAAGAAAAGAAGAAAATGACTGGAAAGAGAAAGAAAAAAATATAAAAGGAAAATAAAAATAAAGAAAGATATCATAAACTTTTTAATTAAAAATTAATATATATGACGTGGCAGGCGAGTGTGTTCACTCTCTAACAAAAATCTGGATGTGACCTTTTAAGGGGCTATATATTTCATTTTTAAAATGTATAGAGGGGTATTAGGACCCTCGCAAAGTATGAGTGTATAGTTGAAAATTTGTTAATAGATTAAGGGGGCATTTGACTATTTTCTCATTTATTGATTTAAGAAATTTTGCTTATTCTCATGGTAAAGATATGTTGGACAACTTTTATTTACAATTTGTTTAAGAAAATTGCACAAAAAACTTCAGAAAGTGCACTTGTACACTAGTGTTAACATTATTCGTGTAAATTTAAATAGTTTAAAAGTTTACAGATCACTCCAATCATTTTGAGATCGAGAACGAACATTAAGCCAAATTAAAGGCGACTAGCTAAGAAATGTTGTTCATTTTATTTTTGCAGTGCTGGGGTCGGGTCTTGGAGCACATATTATTCTATTTATATAGTGTAGTTTTCCAATAAAATAATGTTAAGTGACTCGTGTTATTCAAGAGTAGTTCCGGCCTGGTTGATGGAAGGAGAGTGTATTGTATTTTGGAAATGTTCTTATTGTCAATTTCCAAGCAGTTGGATTATATTAAAATGGAGAAAAGTTATAAGAAAAAATAAAATTAAACTAAGGAGCAGTTTTCCAAAATAAGGACCAGTTCCCAGTTGCCACTCTTAACTAGGAACACTTCAAATATGTACACATTTGAAATTTGTATCATGCAAAAACGGGGGAAAAAAAAGATTGTTCTTTTTATTATAATATAATATTAAAATCTGATCAAATTTTATTAGAAAAAGGCCTCCCTCTTTAAAATGCCATGTATAAATAATGAGAATAGTTATATGATACTGATTAGATTAATATTTCAAACTTGGATACATTAATTAACTGAAAATTGGAAAGCGATACGAAAATGGATTTGATGTAAGTCATTCAAACTTCACAAAATATAATGTTTTACATGAAGGGTGTGTTTGGTATGGAGGAAAATATTTTCCAAGGAAAATGTTTTCTATGGAAAATATTTCCTGGAAAACAAGTAGATTTTGGACTTATTTTTCTCATATTTGGTTGGTGAGTAGAAAATATTTTCCAGAAATGATTTTTAGGGTTTGATTTATGAATGAAAAATATTTTTGAGAGACATACTTTATTTTTACTAAGTAAAAATAATTTATGAAATTAAAATATTTTATAAAAATAAAATTATTATTTTTTTGGGTGGTGGTAGGGGTGGGGGTGGGGGTGGGGTGGGGTAGTGCATGGGGCAGGGGGAGGGGGAGGGGGTAGGAGTGAAAAAATAAAAATTTGAAGTTGATAATATTTTTAAAAAACAAAATTAATTTATTGGGGGTTTGGGGGGGCTGCCGGGGGGGGTAGGAGGTTAAAAATAAAAATTTGAAGTTGAAAATATTTTTAAAAAGCAAAATTAATTTTTTGGAGAAGGGGTGGGGTTGGGGGGCTGGCCGGGGGGGGGGGGTTGGGGGGGTCAAGGATCGTATGAAAAAATAAAATTTTGAAATTGAAAATATTTTTTTTAAAATTGACGTTTTTCCCCTCCAAAAAATGTAATTTGAAATTGGAGGAGAGTTTGGAAAATGTTTTCCTTAATTTTTGAAGGGAAGTCATTTTCCTTAATTTTGAGGAAAATGAGTTGATTTGGAAAATATTTTCCAAGATTTTGTCTCAACCAAACATGAGAAAATTGGAAAACATTTTCCAGAAAATGTTTTCCTTCATACCAAACACACTCGAAGAGTTCAATAAAAGAGAACAAGTAAATATTTTATTTTACTATTATAAATATACAAGTTTTAACTTGATATTTAAGTTCAATGTCTTAGATTATAAATATTTAATACGAAATATGTTATATTAAATTGCGGGGATAGCTCAGTTGGGAGAGCGTCAGACTGAAGATCTGAAGGTCACGTGTTCGATCCACGTTCACCGCATTTTTTTTTTCTCTTAAATTTTTTACCTTTGGGCTTGGACCCGCGTTCCACTTTCTTGGTCTTTAAAGTTAAATGGGCTTGGACCCGAATTCCAATTTCTTGGGCTTTATTGATTTTAACTCATGCACTTTCCTCTTGAAAATTTTGACATGGCCATTTAACTTAGGAAAAATTAGTAGACTAGTCACAATTCCTTATTTAATTAGTAAAAATATCTACACTTTAAAATATTTATTCAAAATGTCAAAGTGTCAATATTTTAAAAATAATTTGTATTCAAATATTATTATTTAGCTTTCCTTTTATTTCTCAAAACAGTCCAACATTAAATATATTCACTAGACTTCTTCTAGACTTTAATACCATTAAATTTATTTTCATCTTTAAGATTTTCAATTTTTTTTTCTCTTTTACCATTTTCACCATTATTCTCTCTCATTGTTGAAGAAGAACTAATTATTCAAGTTTATACCAATTTGTTTAGATCTATCGATTAATTCAAGAAATCTCTCAATACATAAAGGTATTTTCGAAATCATCATTTATTTTGCGAGATTTCCTCAGATTTTGTTTTCGAAATAAAAAATTATGTTGAATTTTAGATTGTATGTATTACTGATTTTTCATTATTTTTTCAATTTTTATATGAGTTTGTTAACATACTCATCAAATATTTATGCATTTCAGAATTTTAATATTTGAAACACTATTTTTTATGATTTTGTTTTCATATTTGATATTTAGTAGATTGTAATTTATACTAATCCACATAAGCATTCATACATAATATATTGTTTGATTATTTTTTGTATATTTATATTTAATAATTTTGAATTTTGCTTATAGGGTTATTAATTCACAAATAAACACAGATTCAGATTTGAATTTGGTGAAAAGAATTGGAAAAAAGGAACATAGCAGACGAAGAAGAAAGAGAAAGTCAAAGAAGAAGATTGCGAAATTGTATTCATATCAGAATAATATTCATATTAATTTTTGTTTGTTAATTATTTTTCTTTGCCTCATCATTTGTATTTTTATTAAGAACATTTATTTTCTTTTTTTTTATAGTCATTCAAATACGTATCTCATATGAATTTGTATTTCTTAAGCATGAGATGTATCCTATTTTTTAACAGTTAATTTGTTATTTTTTAGAATATTGTATTCTGATTATATCATTTTCACTGCTATCTCATATGAATTTGTATTTCTTAAACATATATGTATCCTGTTTTTCAACAGTTAATTTGTATTTTTTTAAGAATATTGTATCCTGATTATATTATTTTGCTATTTATGCTATCTGTTTTCCAGAATCTTGTATTCTTATTTCTTTCATAGTCAATTTGTATTTATTTTTTTAGAATATTATATCATTCCTTTACAGATTTACTATTTCCACCAAGTATGCTATTTTACCCCAAAATCTTGTATCCTTTCATAAATAATATTCATATATATTGAGATACGTGTATATATTTATATATATGGCAATCAAGTAATACAATTTTGATCACCGAAATACAATTTGTAGTTTGAAAGAAAAAAAAATTAATTTTAATTTGAATGATAAAATGAGCACATAAAATGTAAAAAATATTGGTATACAATTATTATGAAAACATAACAAAGGAAAGTTGATCTAACAGAATGAAAAAGGATTTTTTTTGAAATTGTAAATGATGAGATTTTAAGTGATATGTTTCTTTTTTTTTTTTTAAATATTATCTCACTTTTTCATCATACTATTTTTTTGTATTTTATATATTATTATACAATATTCTAAATAAAAACTAGAATAAATAGAAATACAAATAAAATACATATTGAAATGAATATGAAATATAAGATTTTTGAAGAAACAAATTAATACACATGAAAAAAAAAATATGAATACAAATATGATTCTTAAATAAATATAGATTCATTTGGCATACCTATTGGAATTAATACAAACTAATAAAAAAAAGTTAAGATTTTGGAGAAAAAAAAGGAACAAAGTTTAAATTTTATTTGAAAATGTAACTGATGAGAAAATTAAGTGATCTTTACCTTTTTTTGAAATATTTTCTCCCTTGATTTTCTCCTTTTTGTTATTAAATAAGCATATTCTTTAAATAAAATAATAATAAAAACATAAATAAGATACATAACAAATTAAAATTTTGACATTTTTACTAAATATTGAAAGTGTTGCTAATGAGCCCTCTTAAATATTAAAATATTGACATTTTGAAAAATTTCCCTTTAACTTATACCTCTCTTTTGACTTTTATAGCTATTGCACGTATACTAAATTCAAATATTTATGAAGGGATAAAGAGAGAAAAGAGTTTATTGAAAATGGAATGTATATTGTATCAATTGAATTGAAGTCCGACTAAATTCATATTTGTTCACTGCGTAGACATTTTTGGTAATGTCATTGCAACAAGATTTTTGCTTAATATGTGTCATATATGACATAATATACTTGAAATTTTGGACGCATGGATTTACTTGTATAATTTTATTTATATTTTAAATATCTACTTATGTATATCTAAAGTTGAAATTTCTGAAGTGTGTTTCACTTCATTTTTTAAATTTTTTTAAACCTGTTTGTTTTAGTTGTACTCTTACTATTATATTTCAAATTTTTTTTGAAAGAAAGATAGTTTATAAAAATAGATGATTGTTATATCACTACTGCAATCAGACTGCAGTCTCTTTTTTTTTTCAATTTCTTGTCTCAATATTTATTGCTAAAATAAATTGTGAGTCAATGATTGATTAGTAATTTATTGTCATATTTTTTTGTTTTGCTCACAGATAACTTCGTCTGTTCAATCATCTTATAATGACGTAAAAGTTGGTTGGCATGCATCCTTCAACCGACAGACCTCCCAATAAAAGTAATATACTTTTCTTCATTTTTTATTAATTGAAGTGCATCTAAAATCATATCATAATATTATTAAATTGACTTACATTCAGATATGTTCCACCTAAAATTTTATATATTTACTTTGTCCTTCCAAAAGTATTTAGTAGGTGTGATTCAAGTTGAGATAGTAAAATTGATATTAAAGAATAAAGATGTAGACAATCTTGGATATGAAAACTTTTTTATTTAATTACAGAATTTGTAGTGTCCTAAAGAATTTTATAAAAAGATTTTTTAAACTTTATAACATGTTCTCATGAATTTACAAAAGAAGCATGACAATCACAAAAATCATCAAAGACTAATCAATATGCTCAAGTGGCTTTTTATATGAGTTTATGAAAATATGGTATTTCTTTAATTAACATCTCTCGAATTTATGTACGGGTTCATTTCTCTTTCCCATCCTTTTAAATAAATTATAATTATTAATGTATTTTAATTGAATCTAATGATTAATATACTTTTATCACACCTTGTTTTGATAAATAGTAGTAGCTCATAGTTGTGTTATTATCAAAATATTGTTTTATTATTTTAAAATTATGGATTATCTAGTTTATTATAAGAATGATAATTTTGTACTAAATTTATAAGTACTTTTGATTTTTTAGATTTAAGTCACATTTTATTAGTGTGTGTGTGTTTGTCTTTTTTTAAAATTAAAGTAAATTAAAGCCAAATTTATTTCCCACTTGTATAGTACAAGTACACGAGTAATTATCATGCGAAAACTAGCCGTTGCGACTTGCAATGTCAGGGGAAGCCTTTTTCTTTTCTGATTTTTTTTTGCTTTTAAGGATTTGGACATAAAATATCTTTCAACTTGCGCCATTGTTTTGTATGCAAGATGGAATAAGCAAGGCATTTAAGTTATTAGAGCTTAACAGCAAATAACTAGTGGGATAGAATTAGATAATTAATACCTCAAATCAAATTTGAGATAAAATTAACTTCAAATTTCTATTATAAAATTATTGGATTTGTCCCAGTATACCCAATAACCTTACCGAATTTTGGTTAAAAGATTTTAGAATGGGGCTGGTTTCAAAAATATCTTAGCAGTTGGATTTCTGATTAAATTGGATATAAATTTTTTATGGTCCAAGATCCACTAATAAGAAAATGGCAGAGAGCATAGTTATTGGAGACAATTTAATACGCGTTGCACCGACGTAAGGCTAATGGATTCTTGATAATATATTTTTTTATTATAATCCGATTAAATTTTAGATTTGTGTTAGAAGTTTTACCTTAAGAGTGTGTTTGGTATGAAGGAGAACATTAAATGTTTTCCAATTTTCTCATATTTGATTGGAACAAAAGTTTTGGAAAATATTTTTCAAATCAACTCATTTTTCTCAAAATTAAGGAAAATGACATCCCTTCAAAAATTAAGGAAAACATTTTCCAAAACTCTCCTCCAATTTATTGCATTTTTTTTGGAAAACTATCAATTTTTAAAAAATATTTTCAATTTCAAAATTTTATTTTTTTCACCCGATCCTTGATACCCCCCACCCACCCACCTACGACAGGCCACCTCCCCCAACCCCACTCCCTTCCCACAAAATTAATTTTACTTTTTAAATATATTTTCAACTTTAAATTTTTATTTTTTTAAACTCGTAACCCCCTCCCCTCGGCCACCCCCACCCCAACCTCCAAAAAGTTAATTTTGTCTTTTAAAAATACTATCAACTTCAAATTTTTATTTTTTCACTCCGACCCCCTATCCCCTGCCTCCACCCCCCATCACCCCAAAAAAATAATAATTTTATTTTTAAATTATATTTTCAATTTCATAAATTATTTTTTTACTCTAGTAAAAATATAAGATGTCTCTCAAAAATATTTTTCATTCATAAATCAAATACTAAAAATTATTTTCGGAAAATATTTTCTACTCACCAACCAAACAGGAGAAAATAAGTCCAAAATATACTTGTTTTCCAAGAAAACATTTTTTTAGGAAAACATTTTCCATGAAAAATATTTTCCTCCATACCAAACACACCCTAAAAGAAAAACGTTTTCTAATAAAAGCTACTTCGTACTAGAAGAAACTAAATTTATAACCTCTAATTAAAAATAAATTATATTTATCACTCTATCATGATCTTTACTAGCATTACCGCAAATAATACTGCTCAATAAAATACTTTCTAATAAAAACAAGTTCGGACTAGGAGAAATCAAATTTATAATCAGGGACTGAGCAATATTGCATTAATCGGCGAAAAATAATATTATTTGTACGTAATTAAAATAAGTTTATATGTATTAACTAATATTTTCAAAGACGGCAATCTGTCAAATTTCTTTGCAATAAATTATCAAGGATTAATTTAGTCTCTAGCCACTGCACCTATAGCGCTACTTCTATACTTTCCAGGTGGGTGTACTGGGAACTGGAACCAAACTTAAAATCATCAGGGGCCACCCATTTCCTACAAAAACTAGAAAACCCTGACCCTCACCCAAGACGCCAATCTAGGATTTTAAATGAAGTCGTGCAAAGTACAAGTGCACACATTACTCTCTGCAATGTGTACAGATTTTTTTTAAAGATAACCGTGGTGTCCGAGCCAGATTTACGAACCTCAACTAATTCCCGGAATATCTGTCATCTCCCATTAGCAACAAGTACCAAGTAACTCTATCCACTAAGGCTAGAACAGATGGAAAGAATCATCTAGGACAGATTTACATTAAAAAACGTTTTCTAATAAAAGCTGCTTCGTACTAGAAGAAACTAAATTTATAACCTCTAATTAAAAATAAATTATATTTATCACTCTATCATGATTTTTACTAGCATTACCGCAAAAAATACTGCTCAATAAAACACTTTCTAATAAAAACAACTTCGTATTAGGAGAAATCAAATTTATAACCAGGGGCGGAGCTACATTGCATTAAGGGGGTCCTTCGGTAGAATATAATATTATTTGTACCTGATTAAAATAAGTTTATATATATATATAATAAATGTCGAATCCCCTTCAGCTATCTATTTTTACAGATTGTGAACCCCTTATTAAAAATTCTGACTCTAGCTCTATTTATAACCTCTAATTTAAAATAAATTATATTTATACCGTAAATAATACTGCTCAGGATTATTTCCCTTTTTTGGTGTTTTGTTTTCTGGATACATTTTCTTTTTCTGTTTGCGATTTCCGATGCAAAAGGGAAAAAACAATTACTGCAATAACGGTACACATGGTTGCGGATTTGGAAACTTCATGTGCATGTGCTTCATTAATGTCACCACTCACCAAGAGATCAGACGCCAATCTACTTGTACTATAAAAATAATCGCTATTGTCACCGTTCTATATTTTTTAGAAAGAGGTGATTTATAATATAACTAAAAAAATTGATTTATAAATCTACTTATACTATAAAAATATGCGGTAATATAATATAAAAATATAGCTATTTTTTAGTTAAAAGTATTAGGTTAAAAGGTTAACCTATTAACTTGATACTTTTAACTAAAAAATTAAAAAAAAAATCACTTTGTTTAAAAATAAAAAGATATTATAATTTTTTTCTTATAGCTATTTAGCACTTTCCTTTATAGTTATTGATCAAGTTAATTAATCAAAATAAATTAATTTATATTCATTGATTGAAAAATTTACTTCAAAAGAAATTAAATAAGAATAGATTAGTAAACTAACTTGATTTCTTAATGTACGTAAATAAAAATAGTAACACAGAAATAGAGGGTGTATATAAATAAAGAGTGTTAAATCTTGAAACCTTACTAATATAAATAATGTTGCTATAAGCTTTACTGATTTTTACGAAGAGTATCGATTGTCATTATAAAAACATATTTAGCGATAATTAATTAAATTATCATCATTAATTAATTATTATTAAAAATTATTCTTCACATGTCTTTATAAAAAAGTGCACAAGGGCGAATTTATTAAATTTGTCTTAGGCAAATCACACATGAAAAAAAGACAAACTAAATTATATATATTTAATTTATACGACTAATGAAAACAATAAAACACAAATATATCATATGAAGTGACACTCCTTGATACAACAATGTGTGCAACATAAATGAATATATTTGCCAATTTCTCTGGATAAGTCGCAAGTTTAACGTGGGTGACATCATTTTAATACATTTTAATTTTTTAGTTCACCTTTACCCTTCGTCATAAAACTTAGGGTTTAATGTTTCTTTTTTACTTTCACCTTCTTTTTCACTAATAAAATTTATTAAATAATAAATTGTTAAGTGATTTTGTGTTCTGTATTAAAAAAAATCATATTTTAATATATTTTATTTCACCTTCTTTCTCATCAATAATATTGATTAAGAACCATTATGAAATCAATTGAATAATAAGTTGTTAATGATTCTTGTGTTCTTCAATAAAAATGGCATCATTATTTTTAGAGAAAATGATCAAAAGCATCCCAAATCTATATTTGAATTGCTAACTACACACTTTAATTTTACGAAAGTCCTATCACCCTCCTAAACTATATAAAACTGAAATAATTATCTCCCTGAATGTCTAGCTGACAAAGAGAGTGTATTTCACTCTTTTTGAGAGAGTGAGCACAAAAATCAAATATTAAAACTTAATTTTTTGTATTTCTTTTTATAAATATATGTATTTATTTATTTCCTTCTTTTTCATAACAACAAAGATTAAATTCCTCTACCATTCACAATCTCTAAATCATCATTGTCATCAACATCTTCACCGAATTTATAATTGTTGATTTCACACAAAATTTTAAATTGTCAATATTATTTTTTATAAACCAATCAAATCAATTAAAAGTAAAATGAGATGTATTTATATCACCTAAAAAAGATATTTGAATCAGATATGTTCGTCCTCTCTCTTTCCCTTCCCTTAATCTTTTTTAGTTTGTTTTTAGGTTTCTCTTTCTCCTCCGTTGCTCGATTGACCAGCGAAAGGCCACCATTGTCCCCGCCTCCGCGAAACCCAAAACCCCATGAATTTCCCCTCCATTCCTAAATTTCCTATTGTACATTTGGTGAGTGTACTGTGAACCTGTTCTTATACAAAACAATACAGAAATTTGATCCAAAAACCTGTTGTTTAGAATCTATGGATTTCTCTGATAAAATTATCAAATATATTGATTTGAAGCCGATGAATATTAAATGATATGAAATTCACAAATTAATTTTGAAAAAGCTCCAAATATTGCTTGTTGAAATAGTTATATAAGAAAATTGAAAACTTAGATTAAAGAAATTAATTTTTTTTTGAGATTACTATTGAAACTTGGAATCTTAATTTCAATGGCAGAATTTTTTTTTTAATAGAAGAAAAGGAAAGACAAAGAAAAAAAGAGAAGAGGAAGCAGTTTAGAAGAAAAGTAAAAACATAGAAGGGAAATAGGATAAATAAAAAAGAATAATAATATTTTTATATGAAAAAAGTACCATATAATTATGTGGCACCGCGTGCAATACACCACTCACCACAAATTTGAATATGGTCTTTTAAGGGGCAATATATTTTATTTTTTAAATATCTAGAGAGATAATAAGACCTTCATAAAATATAAATGTGTAATTGAAAATTGACTAGATCAGGAGATCTTTTAGCTATTTTCTCATATTTTTAATGAGCCTTTTTTGAAAACATTTCAAAAAAAGAGAACTCACGGAGAAAAGGTTGTAATATTTTTGTTAAATTATTTTATCAGAAAAGGTATAGTGGTTTATGTAAATTGTGTTTTATTTATTATTTTGTCATTTTATTAATATGACATGAGAATTATATTATTTAATATACGGAAAAGGATTAAAAATACCCTTAAACTATCTGAAATAGCTCATAGATACCCTTAAACTATATTTTGGCTCAAAACTACCCTTTCCGTCAAACTATTGAGTCAAAAGTGCCCTTCTAATTAACGGAAATTATTAAATGCCATGTGGATGCCACATGAATGCCAATAGATTTCCACTGCCACATAGATTAAAAGGAAAAGGGTCAAAAGTACCCTTAAACTATCCCAAATTGCTCATATTTACCCTTAAACTATATTTCGGCTCAAAACTACCCTTTCCGTCAAACTATTGGGTCAAAAGTGACCTTCTTATTAGCGGAAGTTGTTAAATTCCACATGTGCCACATTGACTAAATTCCTAAATCTTAAGTACTCATTTTCCCCTCATTTCATTATTTTCCAGAAACGATTTCACCCCTTCTCCCTCATTTCGCGGCTAAGGTTTCACAGTTTTCTTCGTCGCTGGGTTTCAAAGTGGATATTCGTGGTTGTAGGTTAGTAAACATTTTTCTTATTTTATTGTGTTTACAACCACGAAATTCCACTTTGAAACTCAGCTCCGAAGAAAGTTATAAAACCTTGGCCGCAAAATGATGGAAAAGTTGTGAAATTCTAACTATCATACTTTGAAATCGTAAATGTAATAAAATAAGAAAAAATATTTACTAACCTACAACCATGAATATCCACTTTGAAACTCAGCCTGAAGAAAGCTACGAAGCCTTAGCTGCAAAATTAGGGGAAAGTTGTGAAATCCTAACTATCATGCTTTGAAATCGTAAACATAATAAAATAAAAAAAAAAATTTACTAACCTACAAGCATGAATATCCACTTTGAAACCCAACCACGAAGAAAAATATGAAATCCTAGTCGCAAAATGAGGGAGACGAGTGAATATATCATTTATGAAAATAATGAAATGAGGGGGGAAGTAATTAGGATTTAGGATTTAGTCTATGTGGCAGTGAAACCTTATTGGCATGCAATGTGGCATCCACATGACATTTAACAACTTCTGTTAATAAGAAGGGTACTTTTGATCCAATAATTTGACGGGAAGGGTAGTTTTGAGCCGAAATATAGTTCAAGGGTAAATATGAGCTATTTCAGATAGTTTAAGGGTATTTTTGAACCTTTCTATTTAGTATACGTGGCAGTGGAATCCTATTGGCATGCAATGTGGCATTCATATGGCATCCACGTGGCATTTAACAACTTTCGTTAATAAGAAGGGTACTTTTGACCCAATAGTATGACAGGAAGGGTAATTTTGAGCCAAAATAAAGTTTAAGGGTATATATGAGCTATTTCGAATAGTTTAGGAGTATTTTTAAGCCTTTTTCGTTTAATATATTAAAAAAATAACACCGCTTATAAAAATCTCTGAATACGTGAGTGAGAGTGTGCTTGTTAACTTGTTCAAATATATATTTAAAGAAAAGTATTAATATATTTTGTTAGGCATCATGAAATAGAAGAGCACATTTGAATTTTGATGTATAACGTGCGTCTTGATCCTTTTGTGTAGAAGTCGTTTGCTTAATGGAATAAGATAAATTATTATCCCAAATTGTTGAGTGTAAGTTTTGGCTGATTGCCTGATCAGAATAAATATTAATGATATAATTAAGGAGAAAATATAAATATATCTTTAAATTATTACAAATCATATCTAAATACCTTTCATTATATTTTGAATCAAAGAAACGAGTTTTCTTACCTTATCCTTCCATGCTGCATGTGTCATGCTTTATTTGATATTTTGATTCAGTGGGTTTCTTTAAAAAATGGAAAAAGAAAAATTCAATGGTCTACTTTTAAATTAACAACGTGATCAATCCAAATTTCATTGGTCTTTTGACTACATAGTCATTATATTTTTTTAATTAGTTTCTGTATTAATCATCTAAGTGGCAACGAAGCCAAAATGGACTGATAGATAATCACGCAAGTATATTTTGAAAATACCTCGACTACAATGGCGAATTTAGAGCCAAAATATTGAGCATCGGCACCCGTGATCTCTTCGTAAAATTAAATATTTTATATATATATTTTTTAAAATTCGTATAATATTATATTCTGACACCCATACTATAAAAAGTCTAAATGATCAACATATGGTTAAATCTTAAGCTTTTGATCATGAGAATTAAGAATCAATTTTACTTCAGTTTATTTTATTTAGTATACTCGAATTCAAAAAATCCTAAATTCGCCTCTACTTAACTATATGTAGTATTATTTAGTTGGTTAAAATGAGGTAACAATTAAATGGGTTAATAGCCGAAACACTAATGTTCTTTTATACAAAGAAGAAAAAAAGAAAACAATGGGTCAGAATTGGCAATTAACAAGTTGATTAAGTTACGCAATATTTGTGCTTATGAAATATAGCAAATATATACTTTGTATAATAAGAAAATTAAATGTCTAAAATATATTTGAATTTTTAATGAAATTGTTATAATAATATCGAACTTTGAAAATGACCTTATAGCCCTGTAGTATTTGATTTTTGTATTTCAAAGGTATATATGTGGTCACGTGGACATTATAAATATTGCATTATTATATAAAGTAACGTGTCCACGTGGACACATATATTATATCTTTAAAATACATTATTAAATAGTGCATAAATATTTTAACCTAAATTAAAATATTTTTCAACTATTTTCCATTATATAATTAATTAAAGTACGTGTAAATTAATTCAGACATCAATTTTGATTATTTTTTTTGACAATTAGTAAGTTAATTTCCTAGGCATTATCAAGTTACGATATTGTTACTAGTGTCAGCTGATAATAGGCTAAACACCATGAGAGAAAATGACAGGATTGAACATTTTCAAGCAAGTTTAATGTGAAGGTTGGTGAGTGGCTTTCACCAAACCTTTCTATCTATAATATATAAAAAAAAACTTATACTAAATGGTTACTTCATCAAAACTAAATTGTTCTAATTTCTATGGTTTGTTATTAACTTATCTATATATTGTATTTTTTTATAGCACGTTAAAGCACCAATTTTTATGATCCATACATATGAAAAAATTACGATAAAATATTTATTTTGACTTTCAAAAATCAAATGAAATCAAATAAATTAAAAAAAAAATCTCTATAATTGAATGATATTGAGACGAAACCCCTCTATAAGCCCGAAGGAAATAGCCCAGCCCGGCTATGGCCCACATAAGGGAGTTGGTAAACACCATATCACCACTAATTAATTGTGTTTTTCCATTAATAAAACAGGATAAATATAATTATGTGTATATGCCACCCTCCTTACCCACCCCAACATTTCTTAACCGTCAGATCAACACCCCACACCTCATCAACGGTTCAGATCATTACCAAACAGAAATCAACCACCTTAATTAGTCAGAATTAAGGAAGCACGTGAGCAATGGATGATAAGACCATGGCCATGGAGGGTCTATAAATAAGACTCCAAAGTCTAAAGTAAAAACTCGCAAGCATTTGGCGAACCAAAAATACGGAGAGGTTTTTTTCTCTCAAGGGGTAAAAAGATTGCTCCTTTTCGACATTTCTAAACCTCTTTTTCTCTTTGTTCGCTGTTGGGTTCTTCACTTCCCTGTTTCTTGAGGTAATTTTAAGTTTACCTAGTTGAATACTAGTCTTTTTCTGTTTCTTTCATCGGTTTTTGCTGTTTTATTGCTGGGTGTTTTATGACAGATCTGGGATTTTTGTGCAAAATTTCTTTTGGGTTTTTTGAAGTGATGAAAGATTGTGTTTTTATTTGGTTTGTTTAGGGTTGGTTGTGTTTTAGCTTGGGTGTTGGGAACAGGAGAGTAAAGGAACTGCTTCTTGAATCTGGAAATGAACCAATTTTGCCTGTTAATTTTTTTGTTAATTTGTCTTTCCATGAAAATTTTGAAATGCTTCTGTATTTTTGCTCTTAAAAAAACCTGCTTTGTACTGAAAACTTTGATGTTCTCAACATGTTTGTTTTTTTGTTAAATTAGTTTTGTTGTTTTGGGTGATCTTTGTTTCTTTGTAGCATGATTATAAATTACTTTATTTGTTGTTTTTCAAAATTACTAAGAGTTTAGAAATAGTTGATTGGTATGGTGGAGGTTTTGTCTTGTAAGAGATCAGCTAGATCTAGTGCAAATATGCTTTTGCCAACTTTGGAGTAGAAGATTCTAGCTTAACTCTAGTGCGTTTTTAAAAGTTGTAGATCCTTGTCAAAATTGGTGGTCCTGCTTGATATTTTATAGATAAAAAGAGATTTCGTTGGGCCTTTTCTTTAATTTTGTCAGGTGAGGATAAATTACTTTAGTTGATATACTATAGGAATAACCCCTTTAATTGAGAGAATATTTTGCATAGAATAGCTTTTCTTGGTGCATTATCCGATAGCCATTCTTGTTGCTAGGATATAAACTTTTAGCAAGCTGGAGAATTTTGCTCAGCATTTCTTTGTTTGTTATGTGAAGAAGTTGCACTGATACTCTGTATATAGTATGCTGCAGCTTTATTTCTCTTTATATTGTGCCTTCTTTTATATACTTGAACTTATGTAATTGGTTTTATCTTCTTGTAGAATGGAAACTTTCCTATTCACCTCCGAGTCTGTGAACGAGGGTCACCCAGACAAGCTCTGTGATCAGATCTCTGATGCAGTTCTTGATGCCTGCCTTGAGCAAGATCCCGAGAGCAAAGTTGCATGTGAAACTTGCACCAAGACCAACTTGGTCATGGTCTTTGGTGAGATCACAACCAAGGCTATTGTAGACTATGAGAAGATTGTGCGTGACACATGCCGTAATATTGGATTTGTTTCTGATGATGTTGGTCTTGATGCTGACAACTGCAAGGTCCTTGTTTACATTGAGCAGCAAAGTCCTGATATTGCTCAAGGTGTCCACGGTCATCTGACCAAACGCCCCGAGGAGATTGGTGCTGGTGACCAGGGTCATATGTTTGGCTATGCAACAGATGAGACCCCTGAATTAATGCCTCTCAGTCACGTGCTTGCAACTAAACTTGGTGCCCGTCTTACAGAAGTCCGCAAGAATGGCACCTGCGCCTGGTTGAGGCCTGATGGCAAGACCCAAGTTACTGTTGAGTACAGCAATGACAATGGTGCCATGATTCCAATTAGGGTCCACACTGTTCTTATCTCCACCCAACACGATGAGACTGTTACAAATGATGAGATTGCCCGCGACCTTAAGGAGCATGTCATCAAACCAGTCATCCCAGAGAAGTACCTTGATGAGAATACAATCTTCCACCTTAACCCATCTGGCCGATTCGTTATTGGTGGACCTCATGGTGATGCTGGTCTCACTGGTCGTAAAATCATCATCGACACTTATGGTGGTTGGGGTGCTCATGGTGGTGGTGCTTTCTCTGGCAAAGACCCAACCAAGGTCGACAGGAGTGGTGCATACATTGTTAGGCAGGCTGCAAAGAGTATTGTAGCTAGTGGACTCGCTCGCAGATGCATCGTGCAGGTATCTTATGCCATCGGTGTGCCTGAGCCGTTGTCTGTATTCGTTGATACCTATGGCACTGGAAAGATCCCTGACAGGGAAATTTTGAAGATCGTTAAGGAGAACTTTGACTTCAGACCTGGAATGATGTCCATTAACTTGGATTTGAAGAGGGGTGGCAATGGGAGATTCTTGAAAACTGCTGCCTATGGTCACTTTGGACGTGATGACCCCGATTTCACATGGGAAGTTGTCAAGCCCCTCAAGTGGGAAAAGCCCCAAGACTAATAAGTGCTTGCCTATGTTTTTGTTCTTTGTTGTTTGCTTGTGGCTTTAGAATCTCCCCTGTGTTTGCTTGTTTGTCTTTCTATTTTCTGTTTTGACCCTTTATTTTGTTATTGTCCTGTTTCCATTGTGTTGGATGGATATGTTAGGCCTTGGATTATTAAGGAAAAAAAAAAGAACTATTATTATATACATAAAAATTAGTGCATTTGTGGAATGATTTTCTTTATTGAAAAAATGATGCCAAATGATGAGTGCGAATGGCAGTAGTTGAGTTGTGCACTAGGAAAACAAGCAGCTGTGGTGTTTTCTGTATTATCATTCGCTGGCTGACAATGAAATTACTGTATTGTAAGGAAGGCCATGTGTTTCATGTTTAGTTTGGTTTATCTACCGACAAAAATGTTTGTTTCACCACTCCCTTTCGCAAATCAGCTTAAATAACTCCGCTTTCTAAAGAGATTAAAGGCGTGATAAATCGAGGCTTTAACAAAAACCAATTCCCAATACATCGCTACTACATTTTGAAAAGCTAATATTTTTAATTAGAATTTACTACTTTCCTATATATGATTCAAGTTATTGAATCTGTAATTCCAGACCAACAAGCAACCGTTTCCCAAAGGAATAACTTTTTTTTTTCTGCTTTTGTTCATTTGAGAAAACACGACAGAAAAAAAGGCGTTGTTTAAGTTTACAACAATGAATTCGACAGTGATTGTAAACTTGTATTTGTTATATTAAAAGACCTTCCATTCTTAGTTACAGATTTCAGGATTGAGCCAAAAAAATGAAGTTCTCTTGTTTATAAGATTCGTTATAATAAGTTTTTATTTTGTGGGGTTTACATAGAACCGAGGCAAAGTGGTTTATGATTGAATCTCAGAGGCATTCTTATCATTTGGTAGATCCAAGTCCATGGCCTATTTCGGGTTCACTCGGAGCTTTGGCAACAACCGTAGGAGGTGTGATGTACATGCAACTCTAAATTAATCAGGTCGATAAAAATTCGAACACGATTGGTTAAAGAAAAAGACAATGGAAAGAATGCTGGGGGCAATGTGATAGGCTGAATAGGATTGAACATTGAACCCTTGACTATTGAAACTAGTATGAAATAATATACCACTTGAGACGGAATTTGATTTGCTCGGTCATTGATAATATTAAACAAGGAAATATAGTAGAAGCAAATTGCATTCCTAGTCAATTCAAAGTAAAATTCACCATGACCAGACACTTGAACAGACTCACCAACAAGTCTATAGGAAGTAGTGAACACCTTGTCAAATAATTGTTTTTTTCTTCAGGTTTCCTTCATATTAAATGATGCAACACACTATTTATCTTTTTCATTTACCAATAAAATATCACCAGTCTAATGTACAAAAGGAGGAGGGGAAGTATTTCATTTGGATAATATATCAAAAGTTTCTACAAACAACAAATGAACAAGTTGCAACATCACCTTCTTTGGAAATTCAACCTCCCAATGAAAAATGCAAATAAAGTGGCAAAAACTAAGGGGTACGCAATCAAAACAACAGCTACAATAGGTAATTGGTTGTGGTGAAATCCAAAATAGTCCCTGATAAAGGCTGCTACTGATTTCTTATCTCCAAACACAGTAATCTCTGTATCAACATCTCCATATTGTGAAGTAAGCATCCCATTCAACGTCCACGATGTAGGTACTAGATAATAGAACCAGATCCACCATTTTGGAATTTGCTGCAATGGTATAGGAAAAGGAGAAGAAGATTGAAGTGTAAATACACACACATAGACAGTGGTAATTATAAAATACTCGTTGATTCAAGGAGGCTTAAATTCTGATCCACTTACAGCTTTTGGCATCAAGAATCCGGCAAAGAGGTTGAACATTGTGTAAAAGGATGACTGAAGAATTGCAGCTACTGGCAAGTTTGGTGTCAATGAAACAAGCATCATTCCCAAGTATGTGAAGTACAACAATGTGCAGAACATCGAATAGAAGTACCACAAAACCTTGTGGGCCGACCAATAATACCCAATCATCGGATAGGTGATGAAAGTAAATGCAAGCGCTTGAGCTAAAAGATATGGAATTTCAATTGCCACCTACAAAATCAAGGTACTCGAGACTCAAATATTAAGCAGTGAACCATTGAAGACAAGTGTAAGATATGGAGTTACTGAATCCCCCATTAAGTCTTGACAAGTCAACATGCCAAGATTGAAAGCCTTATATCTTACCTGTGCTAATGCATAAGCCCATGATGCATACATTCCAGCAAATCTTTCCCGGTATAGGACTGATCGCTCCGTGGTCACATATGGTAAAACTGAAGATGAATTATTTATGCCACAGAAGATTACTGCAGTGAACATAGAACCAAATACACTGAAGACACTCTGCTGGTCATCTCTGTCAAAAAGGACGAAGAAAAACAAAAAGGCAGTATAAGAAAATATTTAATTTGCTCAACTATATAGCATATACATACAATGCATGCATAACTAAGTCCATTATTATCGATGGAGAACTTCAGTTCTGCTGCATCAACTTTCACACCCCAAAAATGGAACGCCAGAGTTCTGTTTTAACAGTGTGGGTGATGTCAACAAAGAAACGATAAAGCCATTTTTTAAAAAGTTAATCAACCAAACAGGAAAAGAAATTATAGGATCAGACAACCTAATTCCCTTATCAACTGCATCATGCCTACCACTCAATTAAGCATCACTATTGCAAAAACAAAACATATTACTCAGAAGTGGCCAAGAATTTCCATGAGGATGTAGAAAGTTTCAATTCCCACGGCATAATGAAGCATGTAGTCGATAAGATAATTGAGCTTTGGTTGAATAGTATTTTAGTATCTTACAGTTTCGTCCCCTTGTTCCAGAAGAGCAATCCAAAAACAACGGAAGCAAAAAGCATGTGCAGAGAGCGCATCAAATTGTATGAAGGACTCCTCCAATAGGACCAGTATTGCTTCCAGAAGCAAGTCTTGAATTGTCCCCAGCCATTCTGTGAAAATTGAGTGGGGAAATGCAAATCTTTTGAACCAGCTGGTGGGAAAGTCAGCTTTTTCACAAGCTCTTCGTTATTTCTACAGGAAGTGTAAACCAAAAGGAATCATGCATTGGTTACAAGAAAAATGTGCTTTAAGTGACACAATGTGTAAGATGCATTTTAAAACTAACGCAAAACTAGATGAGGTGAAAAGCTATGACTAACTTGTGTAGAGCAGAATTCTTATATACTTCAGCGAAGTCTATGCTGGTCTCAGCTTCACTAGATGTTGATGTAACCTCTAACATCCATGTTGCTGGATTGTAGTTGTTCTTTATTTTAGGCACACCAGAGATACCCTGTCATATCGGAGAAAAAATAGCATTCTCAGCTACTATGCAAAGAAGCTTTAGTTACTAGGTTGCTGCAACATTAATAAAAAGGGAGATTAGCACACCTCAAAATATTCAATCATTTTACAAGAATTTCGTCCGAGTGGTCCCCAGTAGATCATGCGCCCACCACTTTTCAATAGAATCAGCTGCAAAAGAGCACATTTCAGACAAATAACTATTTGATGATTTCCATGAAGGATGTGTAGTTACACAAACTGAAAGATACTTCTAAGTAGATGTCTTTACTTTTACTTCAAGATTTCTGCATTACTTGGTACAAAATTGCTCCTCACATTTTTATCTTACCTCATCAAATGCTTCAAATATGTCAATGCTTGGTTGGTGGATGGTACAAACTATTGTTCTTCCTGTATCAGCAACATTTTTCACAGCCCGCATGACAATTGCAGCTGACCTTGCATCCAACCCTGTTGTGGGTTCATCCATGAAGATAATTGAGGGATTTGCAACAAGCTCCACAGCGATTGTCAGCCGTTTACGTTGTTCCGTTGAAAGCCCACTAACACCCGGCATACCAACCAACATGTCTTTTATACCATCTAGCTCAATGGTCTCAAGGACTTCTTTCACAAACTCCTGCACAAGTGCCACATCAGTTCAAATATAGATATCGCCAGAAGGAATGATGTTCATGAAAGAAACATCAATTCAAACTTTATGTTATTAAGCTCGTACATATTTTGTTTTGGAATCAATCTGAGGATGAAGTCGTAGCCAAGCAGAAAATATAACTGATTCTTCTACAGTTATCTGAGGAGAATGTATGTCTGTCTGCTCACAGTAACCTGAAACTCTAGCGAATGTCTCTTGAACTTTAGGGTACCCACCAACTTTTATTTCTCCTTCCACATGACCACTTGTTTTTCTACCGGCAAGAACATCAAGCAGGGTTGTTTTTCCAGCCCCACTGACACCCATAAGGGCTGCGAGGACACCAGGTCTAAGTGCGCCTGTAATGTCTGAAAGAAGTTGGAGTTTATTTTGTGTGAAACCAAGCTCCTTCATTGCCTGAAATGGACATACCATCACAACCTCAGCCACTGAAATTTTGTTTCAACAGCTTTCGATTATCCAAAATGATGCAATACTAAATGAGATAGGTTTAGAAGATCACCGCAGGAGTGTCAACAGAGTACTGAACGTCTCGAAACACAAGAGATAGGGGTTCAAAAGGTAGAACCATTCTTCCTGGAAAAAAAATAAGAGATGAGAAAGTACAAAAAAAAATGTTTCTCATACAATAATTCATGCAATAGAATAAGAGGACAACCTGCTCCTTCATGAGAATCCATTGTGGTCTTGGAATTTTCTTTTGCATCAGCTTTATCAGAAGAATCGCTGCTTCCTTCTATTTGGGAGTACTTATCCCTTGATATAATAGCACGAGATCCAGGAGCTGCATAACATTTTCAAGAAAACCAGTGAGTAAACTACAAGATCTATTGTGCAGATTCTTCATTTCTGTGGAGTAAAAAAACGATGAGCATACCTTTTAAGAAAGTTAAGGCCAAGGTGAAACCGATGTTAAACAATATTGTAAATCCAAACAAGGCACAAACTGATATCCAATACAAATATCCATCAAAGTTTAACCCACGGCTATCAAGGACTTCATTCCCTAGAGTTGTGTTTGTCGAGAGCGTCTGCGTTTAACAAATGAAGCATGTGATATGAGTATTGAATAGATAATAAATTCAAAATCCTCAATAAGACGGATAAATATATTTGATTCAAATTACAGACATATATGTATCAAGGTAGTAAAACATCTAACGAGGCTGCTAATCTATCAATTTGAGTTATACTCTTCATGTAGAATTTTATGGCACATTTTAGAGGTTACTATAGTTAAAACTGGTGTACCCTAGTTCGAGAGGGAATTCGACAATCGAAACTGAGTGCCTATGAAGTACAATGAATAGTTAAAATAGGAATACTATCGTCAAGCACATGGGTCCAAGGTAGCCTTTATATTACTATTTCTCTTCAAGGAAAAAAGTACTAATGCCCTCCAAAATGTGATCTGTTGTGTATATGATTAAGAACATTGTATATTCAGGTGTTTATGGTGGGAATCAAAGAGAATTTGTTACAAATTTGAGCCAAGTCACTGCCATTGACATGGATATCTGTCATTGAACTTTTGGAACCTTCCCCAGATAATTTCAGATAACAAAAAAGAACAGACAGGCGACAATACTTTTATCATTTTTTTATACGGATGATCTCTATTTCTTTATTTTTGGAGTGTAATTTCATGACAAAAGATAGTGAATACTTTTAAATATTGCATGTTGGTGCCTCAAAACAACCATTTTAATGAACTTGTCTTCCACATGCAATGTGCATAAGACAGTTAAACAGCTGAAAGAAGCAAAGTATTTGAACTATTATTGGCTCTCACCTTTTGCCACCTTGGGGCGAGAAATTCATTTACAGCAAGACCTATCTCACCATATGTCAACGGAGAAATCCAAAATCCCCATTTCAGCCAAACGGGCATTGAGGCTGTAGTCAAATAGTGGTATTTTAGTTATGCTACTCACCCTCACATGAGCATAATATCAAAATGAATAAAGAAGTAGGAAACCTTACGTCTTGGTATTATGAATCCGCTGAATAAAAAGACAAATAAGATTGATAAGCTACCAGCAGCTGTGGAAGCAACAACAGTACGGCAGACAGAAGCCAAGAAACGGAACATGGAGATCGATGTCATGTGCACAGCAAATAATAGAAGTAATTGCCGGAAGAACCTGTAAGTGACACAATTTGACACGAAAATGCTTGAAATTTTGTTCAAATCATTGCTAACAGATAACTGGAATTGGTAAAGTTTAAGCTGCTGATGGAAAGCCTATTGGAGATGGTGAAACATAACCACCAAAACTATAGTTGAAAGGAACAACAACAATTAAAGTAGAAGATATTTAGATGTAGCACTAACCTTCCAGCCTCAGGGCTGAAACCAATAACATAGTAGGTCAGACATGTCCAAATGACAGATTCTAATATAGAGAGGGGAATCTTGAGAATTGCAGCAGGAATCGCATACGCCCATGCTGGGTAAAAGCACAAGTCATTCTGTTTATAGAAAACTGCAAGTCTAGCTATTGTCATGGTGAGCTCAGGAAATCCATCCACAAGAAGAATGATGAGAGCAAAAAACAGAGCTCCCAAATAATAATTTGCATGTACGAGATCAGTATCCATCCGAGTTCTCAAAAATACGGTCATAGTTATGAATGCAATGATGACAAGCTGCATAATAGAAGCATAAATTGTAATAAAGTTGTGAGAAATCTCAATATAGAAAATGTGACTTCTTTAGTTGCTTTGGATAATTTGAATGAGTATACAATATTTTGTAGCTTGAACTACCATAATAAAAAGAAATGACTGATCACTGACCTGAACATTTTTGAATATGTAGATAAAAGAATTCCTTTTCATCAGAAGGAATTCTCTTGACATACAAGCTCGAAAGAGTTCCCATTTAGGAAGTGAATAGTCACGAAACGTTATAGAATTTTTATGACACCTGGACTTATCATATGCAACAGAAAGTTCATCATTCAGCTTTTTCCTGTATGGAGATTCCTTAAATTTTCTCGATAATGTATCAACTGACAGAAATTTATATGTTTCTTTAGTTCCATGCCAATACTGTGCTTGATCCTTTTTTGACGTAACCTGAAAACAAAGAACAGAATTGATGAGCATCTAATTGATAAAGAGAGATGAACGGACCATTAAACTAATATGGACTTGCCTCCTGGAGGAAGTCAGCCACCCCTTTCCTTTCAGGACATTTGAACCCGCAGCTTTCAAAAAATTCTAAAGCAGAATTTCTTGGCCCATGGTAAAGAATTTTTCCCTCAGCCATCAGGATTATATCATCAAAGAGATCAAAGGTTTCTGGCGCTGGTTGAAGAAGCGCGACAAGTATAGTGGCATCTGTAATATGTGCTAGCTGCTGAAGGCAAGCAACAATCTGGTATGTAGTCGAGCTATCTAAGCCATTTGATATTTCATCCATAAACAATGCTTTTGTGGGGCCAACAATAAGCTCTCCTGTGTCACACAATTAGTTAGTTGATTTCTACTTGTTTTCTAAATGATATCAAGTACATTAGCAGACTTATAGAAGAACATATACAACTGACAACTTTGTTGCAAAGCAGGTCATACTTTAAATTTACCTGTTGTCAGTCTTTTCTTTTGACCACCCGATATACCTCTTCTCATGGCATCACCAACCAATGTTTCAGCACAAATATCAAGTCCAAGAATCTGAACACATACAAGAATGTGACAATCATCAACTTCTATTTCGACCTCTACAAATAATTGCCAAAGAGGGTCCTTCAATAAAGTTACCTTCAGAATATAATCGGTCTGAAGATTTGTCTTTTGTCCTTCAACAGAAATCGCCTACATGATGAAGTTTGATTTAGAAGGTAAAAACAATAACAGCATTGACTGCAGAGGAATGGTATAATCTTGTCCAGTAAATACAACAATCAACTTATAGCTCAAAAGAAATGAAACGGGAACAACTTGATGTTAAAACTACCTTCATGTAAGTATCTATATCTGGATCAGGAACAATTCCTGCTTCTTTCTCCCTTCTGCTTAGGTCAATCATAATATCTTCAAAAGGAAAAGGCAGTGCTTTAGAAACTAATGCTGGAACATATTCATCACTAATGGTTTATCTTCTATGTGCTCAAAGACATACCTGCTCTGCTTCCGACTCCTTGAAAACGAGACGAATAGTCTAATGTTTCTCTAACAGTCATTTCAGGGATGTGTAGGTCATTTTGGCTTATATATGCAGAAGTTTTCTGTGGTACAAACTCCTCCAATTTATAACCATTGTAAGAAATCTCCCCAGAAACCTGTTAGACATGGCCAGAAGCAGACACAGTCAGATTGACATCAATTCCAAATGTTATGAACTCTATCCATACATGAATTCTACACCATTCTTGTTCAAGTAAAGGTGCAAAAATTAGCGCAACTCTTCACTAGTTTCTTCTTGGAGGAGGCGTTGGTGAAGTCAATAAAGCTTCTGTTCTATTGGTGAAACAGGAGAAAGATAGGAATTAAGTGTTCCCTAGCTGAGATCTCAAAGATATAAAGGAACTAAATGTAACTAAGAAGAACCAGAGAAATCACTTATAAAACAAATACGACAAATGAAGACCTGGAAAAGTTCATTTCATTGAAATAGAGAAACTATTAATTCACAGTATGTTGTAGATCAAAGTATTTGCTTATATGAGCTGAAGGATTTTATATCTTTTAAGAAAGTATTCCTATATTTTTCTCTTGCTTACAGTAAAGCAAAAACAGCTTTCTTTTTTGTCTGACATTAAAAGAGAAACAACTTGAAGAGACCTTAAGAGAGTTGTCCAGATTTCCTGAAAGTGCTTTCAGTAATGTTGTTTTTCCACATCCAGGAGGTCCAAGCAATAGAGTCATACTGTAAGAGTAGCAAAGAATTCGAGTAAGTTCAAAATGCCAGGTTCAAGAACTCATATGTTAAAACAATGACTTCAAAATGAAGAGCTAACTCTCCATTCAGAACATGCTGCTAAAAGGTAGACTGAAATCAGCCAGAAAAAGTGAGCTGCAGTCAAGCCTACGTCTCAAAATTATCACAAATGCAAGACCTGTTCAGACACTTGATCACATAAAAACCAAATATACCTCAAAAGACCTCTTGCCAGTTTATGTTATGATAATATAATCACTAAATAATCACTTGCATCGATGCTAGTCAATTTACTTTCTGCAGAACAATACCATGCAAGCATGTATATTATTCATCTTTCAGTTGCAATTATGGAGAGGCTGAATGTTTTTTTGGTTCACTTAACCGTTTCTCTTACATACCGCCAAAATGACCATTAGTGAATAGGGCTATGTAAATATCAAGTGATAAATAAAACAAAGATGACTAGTTCACAAGCAACAAACAATAATATACGCAGAACAGTCCCAAAAGTGGGTCTGGGGAGGCGGGTGTAGACAGACCTTACCCCTACCTTTGTGAGGTGGAGAGGTTGTTTCTAATAGACCTTCGACTTTTCGCAACGTGGTTTGAATGAAATGCAAGAGTAAAAAGTTACGATCATTGAAGAAAGAGAAGTACTGGTAATAAAAATATTAGAGCTAGACAAAGTAAAAGACACAAAGTAATAAGAAACGATAGTAGTTCACAAGCTATGATGACTAGTTCACAAGCATGTTCACCAAATATGAGTTTAATACAATCATCACATATTCTGTATTTGTTGTTCTTGTTCAGTCAACAAGTGACGATTGATGAGACACTTATTGCACCAGATATGAGATTAGAATAACTGGCAGAGTAATAATAATGGCTAGGAAAAGTTTGTCTCCTGCAAGTCAAAACTAGAAATCCAAGTGGTTGGCATATTTATTTATGAATACATTGGCATAACTATTTAAATTGAGTATATGCCATGGAAAAGCTTTGATGACATACCGTCCGGGTTTTATTACACCGCTGACATCATTAATGATTTTAATCTTGGCCGTTTCTGACTGTAGGCCTGGAAGCCTGGCAAGGTTCTGTTGAAAAATTGAAACACTAGATTAAGAGAACTGTCGAAATCACAAGTAGCACAATAGAATAACCTAATGCTGGAGCTTGCACTTTCTGTATGCATGAAATATTTGAGTGCTGAAACCAGGATTACTTTAAAGATGCTCATTAAGTCTCTCTAACTTTTTCTAGCAGCATTGATTACAGTGCATCAGAAAAATAACTTATTGTTGTCACATATAGCTAAAATCAACTAATGGAAAATACTAATTAAAAGTAGACAACCCAAAGTATCGGACTGGACAGATTAGCACAAGAAAGATTCAAGCATTCCCAGTTCAAGTGGTTCAATTAATAACGCCTTTTCCTACATAAAGTCCTAATAAATGCCTCTTGGTGATCAATTTTAAATCCAGCTAGCGCTGCTACTTTAATTTGAACTAGCACATATGTAAGAGATCAGATTGATGACTATAAAAACGGACTTCAATGAAATAGCAAAAAATTACCATTATTGTGCTTTTGAGAGAATTCCAAAGAGTAGGGAGAGGCTTTCCATAAACTAGCTCACATTCTGCTTCAATGGTTAAATTTTTGTATTTCACTTCCACAGTAGGCAATTTTACACCAACTCTACAAGAGTCAACCGTAGCCTCAGGTCATTGAATTAAGTCTAACAGATAAAACTTTGATAAAATGAGAAAGAAGCCGTCAGATATGCGGATAATGATGACCATAACTTAGCATTGTCAATCACCAATAAAAAGATAGCACCTTTAAATGCTAGAGCAATGACCTTCCATTAGTATCAATAATTTAACTTATACTGGCAAGTGACTAACAGAAATCTTACTTGTCAATTCTCTTTCTGATTTTGTGCAACAATTGAAGGTTGTCATGTTCAATGTGTTTAATCATCTTTTCAATGAAAACATGCTTTTCTACAGCTCCAAGCTTTGTAACATCAGTTACTCTTTTCGTCTTAACATTGGCCTCATTGCCATTGACTTCCTCAAATACAGATGATCTCAACCTGTCATACGTTGGCAGTCTCTCAATTGCTGCCCAAGCCAACATGTTCTCCTCATCCACAACGTCGTCCTTTTCAGAAGCACTCAAAGCTGAATTACTCCTCAAAATCGAAGTCTGGCGCCTGAATGATGATCTCAAGCTTCTTCCAATCTCTGAGAGATCCATTCTAATCGACTCTATATCATCCGAACTAACAAGCTGCGCCATTTTTTGATGTAAATATTTTCAGCTCAAAACCTGCATTTTATAGACAGAAGAAAAAAAGAAGGGGTGCACCATGTATGTCTAACATAAAATATTCATTCCTTGCTTGAATGTCTAAAGTTAAACCGTAAGATAGATGAGGTAAGGAAATACATCATTCAACTTTTTATAATGAATTAAGGCATTCTTGTTTCGTTATAAAGATAACGTAAACGAAAGAGACATACAGAGAGAGTAAACAGATGTTGTATAAAGACATTTCTTATTTACAAGTGATAATAAACAAGGATTGTTGAATGAATAAAAAAAGAGTGCTGCACATTTCTCTAACTACACATACAAAGTCAAACACTTTCCTTGGAGGATTAAAAGGATTTGATTATTCTAAAACTCTGAAAGTGCATAAATTACACATAACAAAGACTTAAACTAGAAGATTCTTCCATTATAGCTTCATCATGCCACTATTTATTAGTTGGCAAAAGAGACAAGAAAATAAACAAATTAAAAAAATCTTCATATTGTTTATCATATAGTATATATACATTATAATATTCTAAGTATTCTTCATATCTTTGTAGTTGGAGGGAGGTGGGTCGGGGTGAGGGTGATTTCTGTATGTGAACTCTTGAAAAGGCGTGAGATACTCCAGCTTAATAGAAGGTCCCCCATGAACAATACTATATATCTATGTTATAAGAACACACAAAAATTAAACCTTTTTTTATTTTGATAACCCTCTTCACACCTCCACTAATTCTAATGGGATACCCACCGCAATATTTACTATGTAAGTACTGTGTACGTTAAAAGTAGAACAGTTGAGATTACACCGTGCTCAACCCACTTCATCAACCATTAGGTTAAAATTAGAACAGTTGAGATTACACAGTGCTCAACCCACTTCATCAACCATTAGGTCACATTCTTGAATGCAGAATTAAACCTTATAAATATCAATTGAAATAACATTGTCACTGAAGAAATAATCAACTAATCGAGAAATCAAGAGTGTAACTTGATGGTCAATAAATTGAATTAAAAATTATAAAATCTCAAATTCAATTTCTAAAAAAAAACAAAAAGTTTTAATAAACAGAGTTAGCTTTGTTATCTTAACTCATTCCATATACTAAGTAAATAAAAGAAAAACAATAAAGAACAAAAAAAGAAAAAATCGAAGGGAGAAAATGGGAAGAAGAAAAACACTTAGCTTAGAGTCTTTGAACAGTCCTTTCTTTCTTTCTTTAATTTTCAACTTTATTGATTTAACTTAACAATGTTAACAGCTGTTTATATTTTCTAAAAAATATTTGAGGGAGAAAATAATTGTTTTGGGATAAACAGAAGCTATTTTCAATAACTAAAAATAAATAATCTTAAAAGATTTTTTAAAAACACTTGTAGGAACATGCAGAAATATGGAAGGTCTACAGTTAATTATTTTTTTAAAAAAAATATCAGGTTGAGACCAGATCAAGCATATTTTATGTTAATAAAAAATATAAAAACCACTCAATTAGTTTTTGTGCCTTCTCAAAATTTCTATCAAGTTAATCGTTTTCCTTCTATAATTTCTTTTTTCCTGTTTGCTAAATATTGTGTCTATTCAATTTTTTTTTATTAAATACATATAAATGTTTAATCAATAACTCATAACTAATTAAAATGAGTTTGGTGACAAATTCATAATTTTTAATAAAGTTTTAAATTTTCAATCTCCCTTTATTTTTTAATTCATGATTTTAATGAGCTACTGAGTTTGGTGAAAAACACGACGCACTGTTTCTATAAATTAAAGGAAAAAGCTCAATATGCCATCAAACTTTCAGAAAATGTTCATTTATGTCATCAGTTAAAAGTTTGACTCATTTATGTCATTATCGTTAAATAAAAGGTTCATTCATGCCATTATTTTATAACGGTGGTTTTGCAAAACCATTTTTGACACGTGGCCAATTATAATTCGTCCACATCATCAATTTTTTTAATTAAAAAAATCAATTTTTATTCATAATTTTGATTTTTTTAATTAAAAAAATTGATGACGTGGCCAATTATAATTCGTCCACATCATCAATTTATTTAATAAAAAAATTAATTCAATTTTTTTTCAGAATTATGATTTTTTTTAATTAAAAAATTAATGACGCGGTCGAATTATAATTGGTCACGTATCAAAAATGGTTTTGCAAAATCACCATTAAAAATAATGGCATGAATGAGACTTTTCTTTAATGATAATAGCATAAATGAGTCAAATTTTTAACTGATGGCATAAATAAGCCTTTTCTGAATGTTGATAGCATATTTAAGTCTTTTCCCTAAATTAAAAAAGAACTTATGATGTAAATAATGGTTTATACAATCAAGTTATTATTTACAAGATAATCCTAATAAAATTTTCTATATGAAAACTAGTTGGTAATTTTATAAAATGTAAACAATAATTTACTTAAAACAAAATAAAAATACTATATGTTAAACTATAGTTATGGTGTGCAAAATTATAAATTTGTAATATGCTCATCTATTTTTGATAATATAAATATCCTGCTTGTTTATTCACGATAGAATAAAATACACACCATCTAAGACGATTGGTAAAGCATATTGCAAAATGTGCCCGTTGGCATTCGAGTCTTTTTTCCTCCTTTTAGGGCTTATTTGAAAACAAAAACTTATATTTTTTTTATTGTAAAAATATATGATATCTTATAAGGCAGCATCTTTAGAGAAATTTAGCAAATAATTTAAAAGTTTATGAAATTCATGTGGTTAATCTTTGCACCAACAATATCTATGTTAGAGGATTGTTAAGTGTAGTTTGTATATTAGAGATATGGCTTGGGATTGATTAAATATGAATATGTGAGAAGATTTAAAGTCTTAGATTTTTGTTAACCAATAAAGATTTGTTAGAGTAATAATAAACTCCATAATCTTATCTTATAATAATTTAACATAAGCAATCTTAAGTTTTGATTCCTTATATGACTTTGTTTTCGTGATGGTATTGTTTCGTGAAAGAGTGAGTTATTTTGATAGTAAACACCTCTCACTTTCAATTCTAATATTATGACTTTTTAATATATAGACCTTTGTGTCTCATTTCGACAAAATCAAGCGGCTTATGATTTTGTCTTTTCTATCTCAAGATAGGCAAGTTTTGACATACTCGCACAGATTACGTGTTAAAATCTAGAGTCAACTTCAAAAAATTATCTAGAACAATTAAATTCTAGTTTATAGACATATTATAGACACTTATGTCTAATTTCTACATAATTAAGTGAATTGTAATTTCAGTACTCTACATCGAAATATATTTTTCTTTAGTGTTATTGAGCAAATTTAAAACTATCGATGCGTTAAAATCTAAAACTAGCTTTGTAATAATATCTTAAATGATCTCAAAGATATTAAATTCCAAATATCAGATATATTTGATACCTTTGTGTCTTATTTCAGAAGAATCAAGCGGCTCATAATTTTATTGTTCTTGCATCAGGATATAATTTATTTATTTTTAGCAAAATTGCATAAATTTGAATTTTCAACTTTGACAAAATTTAAAGTAAACTTTAAAAAGCTATTTAGCACGATAGTAAAGTAGTCCAGATTAATTTTAAATATGTTTGAATCAATAAGTCTAATGTTTGTAATATCAATCTAATCATGATTTCAATCTTTTTACTATAAGATATACATTTTCTACCATAACCATGTCAAAATATAAATATAATGACGAAAAGAAAAAAGAAAAGAAAGTACCTTATCGTCCTTGCTGCAAATCGTTCTCAAAACTATTCTTGAAGACCTCAAGAAACAATGCTACAGCTAATGAGAAGCACATTAGTAATCCCATATAAGTGACATTTTAATTCATGCAAGAAGTTCACTTTAAATAATCTCATATAAGTTCATTCAAGAAGTTTACTTCTTTCATAGGTGACATTTTTTTTTATTCGCTGTCAGAATCCACATTAAACTTCGATAATATCTGAATTGCGCATTACAGGACTTATTTCAAAGTAATACTTGCAATAAAATATTTTCATACTCAAAACTCAAATCTAAAACCTTTAATTAAAGATGAATCAGTCCTACTAATAAATCACAACCATATTAATCATATATGACACTTAATACTACTTCTTTGTGACACTACTTGGGTCACCAATTTTGAATAATAGTCAAAATTCAAAATGTGAACCTACGTATGGAACCTTTTGAAGTTTTGATCGAAGTGGGTTATCATTTAAAATTAATTTACAAAATAATATTATATTACTTTTGAAATTTTGAAAAATTAATATGTTTTATTAATTAATTTAAGGCCAAAACGTTAATTACGCTAGTAACTCTTTTGATTACTGGATATGAATATTGGCAATGTTGGTTTGAGCTATTGTGTTATTGATGTATCTAGATGACGAATATTATGTGAAGAATTTTTTATAATATCTATATTTTACTATGAATATTTAAAGACTTAAAATCTTATTTTGTTCAACCAAAAGAGATTTTGTGAAGTTATGACAGTCTTTATATTTTTATCTCACAACAATTTTTTATGTTTCCGTCTTTACATGACCTTCTTTCGTAATAACGTTTATTAATATTTTGTGGATCTTATAAAATAATATGGAACAATTTATATCTAGCATAATTTTTTTTGTACATGTGTTTTTTAAAAAAATATTTATTTAAAAGGATTTTAATTTTTTTTGTTTTTATTTATGTTTTAATAAATCATTTTTATTGAATATTTATTTTATTTATGTGTTATTTTGTCATAATTAAAATATTTGCAGTTTTCAAGAATAATTACTTGAAGGATAAAACGAAGAAAAATAATTAATTTTATATAACAAATAAGTTAAGATAATTTTTTTAAAAAATCACTATAGACCATCTTAAGCGTCTGAAAATGCAATTGTTATTAGATCAAAGTATCATTGTGATATCTATATTCCCAATACGTTATCTTAGACGAAGTATAAGATAATCAAAATGGTATAAAGTATTAATCTATCCCAATTTATTACTACTAAAGATATATGTTTCATTTTCTTTTTCCTGATCTTCGGTTAGTGTTGCTATTTATATCAAAATTTTAATTGAATTTGAATTATGTATTGTCAAGTTCATTTTAAAAATCGAAAAGGATCACATTTGTCTTTATATATACTCTTAAAAAATAGTTATATTTACCTTTATCATATATTTTTGATATATTTACTCCAATTTTGAGTCCATATTTGGATGGTTAAATATTATATCACCACTTTTATTATTCTAACGCTTACATAGCTTTTACATGAATATATTTTTTATTATTATTATTGTAAATCTATTTCCCATTTAATATTTATTCGACCCACTTAAAAAAAAATCTGTCTCATCCAATTAAAAAACCATTAATCCAATAACATTTTTTTCATATCCACAAACCCGAGGCCTATTCCATTTTTAAAAATTATAAATAGATTATTAGTATGTTAAACTCACCCTGAATACGCGGGTTCACCAGTGATGCCCAAAAACACGGAGGGAGAATGCACACACACGCCAGCTATGTTGTTGTTAACCAAAGCGTAATTTTTCTTTTATCTTTTATCGTTTCTTGGAAAATCATAGTATTTTGTGTCAACAAGAAGAAAAGATGATCAAATCACATGGTTTAATTTATCTATAATGCTGGAATTATATATCTCAGGTTTGGTTTTCTCCGTCAATCGCTGCCCCTTTTTGTTTTTTTCCCCTTTAAAATTAAAGCGATGATTGATTTGTTAATATGGACATTCTCAATCCAAGAATTTAAAGGTTGTGTATTTCTTGAAAATTGAATGTGGGTTTTTGATTTCCCTCTTATTTGTGTACCCTTTGTTCTTGTTTTGGGGTTTTGATTTGAATGTTATAGATTTGGGTATCCTCCTTTAATGCTGATATTGCTGTTTGTCTGCATTTTAATAGATTATCTTTACCCTCATTACTGTCTTGTTATATACCCTTTTTGGGGGTCGAGTGGAGGTGGGGCTGCTTTCCCCATTTTTGTGATTTGGGGCCGGTTAGATGACTAAAAAATCAATCTCTTTACCCTCATTACAGTCTTGTTTTACCCTTTTGGGGGTGAGTTGAGAGGTTGCTTTCTCGATTTGCGCGATTTGGGGCTGGTTAGATAACTAAAAGTCAATTTCTTATGCAATAACCAGATGGGGATGAAAAATAACAGATTAAACTAGGCGAAAATAATCCAAAAACCAGGTCATGTATGCTGAGGCAATTTTCAGATTCTCTTTTAATATTTGTATGGGGTCTAAAATTTCTCTTTCTTCTTCATAGGATGAGCCACTGTGGAAATCATCCCACAAAGATCATTGGTGTTAGTGAAGTATTTTTCAGGTGAGTTTATCTAAGATGTCTTTTTTGTGATAAATTGGAAAGGTTTTTTTTTACTGTTATGATATTTGTATCTATTAATAAGAGTATCCTTGTTTTGCAGTTCAGGGTTTAGGAGATTCTATATTACTGGTCCATGCACGGAAATCTTGTGGCAGTAGTCTAATGTTCTATTGGAGTGTAGTCTTGGGGTTGTTCTAGGTTAGCAATGGACAGTAAAGTAGTAGATGAAAATGAGGAAGGTCCGGTTGTTCCCATGCGAGTTGATAGATTTGGTTTTGTAAAGCAGGAACATGGTCCTACTGAAGGTTTAGCAAGGAGCCGGTCGGCCTTTGAATATCAGAGGTAGGGACCTCTTTTTTGATTCATTAGTTGCTGTAGTTATGTCCTATTCGACTTCTCCAATAGACTCTTGTTCTCTTTCTCCACACTCACTCAATTTGCCATCCTGAAGACTGAAATATAAACGTATTTTGGTGATATCACAGTATTTAAATGGTGCTTCTTCAGATGTTTAATCAACAAACTCCATACTAAGGAGAAACTAAATATAATGCATTGCTCCTGTGCGATGAACAACTTTGTTTCTGAAGTATTTCTACTGGTGTTTGGGGCAATGAATCTTTATAAGTAATATTCCTGTACGAAAAGTAAATTGTAGGGTTACACATATAAGTCAACATATTTATGTCAGGAATAATAACATTAAACTGGTACGAATAGAGTAGAATGGATATATGGATACAACTGAACCCAATTTGTTTGGAATTAACGTTTTTTTTTTTTTAGGAAAGGTAACAAAAGAATTATGGTGTATTAATTGATTCGCTGATTCTCTTATTACATTTATTAAAAATATTTTGCAGAGATGAAAGAAGGATTAGGAAATGGAGAAAAATGATAGGTGTTGGAGGAAGTGATTGGAAGCAGTATGTTCGGAGGAAACCACATGTTGTTAAAAGACGAATACGGAAAGGAATTCCCGATTGTCTGAGGGGGCTTGTCTGGCAGCTAATTTCTGGAAGTCGAGATCTCTTGTTGTTAAATCCTGGAGTTTATGAGGTAGGAGTTAACTTTTGTCTGGTTTTATTCTTCTTCTTTGTTTTCTGGAAAAAGTCTTGATGCTTTCAGTAACTAATGGAGATAGATAATTTGTTTGAGCCTAGGAGATAAACTTAAAGTCCTACCTTTTTGGCTAATTTTTGTAGTTCGGGCTAATTCTGCTTTTCAATTGATTGCTCGGTCCTTGACATGTTCTTTTTTGCTTTACCTGTGTAATGGAAATCACTCATCTGATTAGTGTTTTAACTTCTGCAGCAACTAGTCATATATGAGACATCAGCTTCCGAGTTGGATATTATTCGAGATATTTCTCGCACCTTTCCTTCACATGTTTTCTTTCAGCAGAGACATGGACCTGGTCAAAGGTCTCTTTACAATGTTCTGAAAGCATATTCTGTCTTTGACCGAGATGTTGGATACGTACAGGTATACATCTTTAAATTATTGATTCACATATGATCTAGTGTATGGTTATCGATTTGGGATGTTACTAATCATTTTGATTGCAGGGCATGGGATTCGTGGCAGGTCTGCTTCTTCTTTACATGAGTGAAGAGGATGCATTTTGGTTACTGGTTGCATTGTTGAAGGGAGCAGTTCACACTCCTATGGAAGGAATGTACTTGGTAAGCCTTCACTTTCAAACAGCTTGATGCAACCCCTGATCAATGTATATGGTCAATACATTTGAACTAAAAAGGATTCGGTTGTGTAATATCTGAACAATTACTCAGCATGAAGAATTTGACTGTTCTTTTAAACCCCGCTATTGACCATGGTATCCAATTTAAACACCAAAATTTATGCTTTTTTTATCCTTAATGCGATCAACTGCATACAATTCCAGAAAACCACTTCCATAGTCTAGGGTCCATATAATAGTTAAACATAACTACATGATGTGTCTCTGTGTCCATATAGAGCCTACATCTAGTATCAGCTACTCTCTCCTTTCCAATTTATACCGTGCTGTTTGATTTCGTACATGTCTTTCCAATTTTTATGATGGTGCTCAATTTTGACACAGTTTAAGATATTCATTTTTGTCTTATGTATTATATCAGTTTGTAACGGGGAAAAAGAGTGAATTAATGGTTGAAAAGTTAGCTTGGTAGAGAAAACGTCGCATGAGAGTTAAACATTTATATAATTAAATGGATTTGAATTCTTAGAGTGGTGAACGTTGGATAGAGATTAAATTGTGTCTAATATTTTGGAATATTCCAAGCTAGGGTCACCTTTTAAATGATTTCATTCTTACATTTAATATGCTAGTAGTTACATAAGTCCCCGATGCCGTTTCTTTAAGGTTTCTACTGGATGCTGTACGGAGTGTTAATCTCATCTGCATGTGGAGCAATAGGATTATTCTAAGTAACTTCGAATAGTTTTATGGCAAGGTTGGAATGCCTTATTCTCTTGGACGGTTTGTGTTCTTTGTGCTCTTCCTCCATATACTAATAAAGTGAGAGTTTCATCACATCTTGTGTGATCTGAGTCCAATATAAAGTTGGCATCACATATTGTTATTTAAACACTTTAACTGAAGTTGGAAGCTGCAGCATAATTGCCTTGAGGTTGCTTTTCAACCTATCTTAACTCTGAACTTGTCAAAGTTCTGATAAGCTGGTCCATTGCTTCCTTTTTTTCCCCTTTTTTTTGCAGTAAATATCTTGTGATAAACCAATCAGTTAAGAACGATATATGAGAATCAACGTACCAAGTTGTTTGTTGTCCAGTTCTGTTTAATATTTAGATGTTACATAAATTCTGTCATTTTTGACGATGTCCATGAATTCTCTACTATCATGATCTCTGATCTTGGCCGTTGCTATATTTCTCTTGAGACTTTCAGCTGCTTCCACATATCAGGAAGTCTTTGTTTTGATTACATAACATCTGTCATATGGCCTACTTTATATTAAAATAATAAATGTTGTACATGCGGATTAGGTAGGATTGCCTCTAGTCCAACAATACCTCTTTCAGTTTGATCATTTGGTGAAAGAGCACATGCCGAAGTTGGGTGAACATTTTGCTCAGGAAATGATAAATCCCAGCATGTATGCCAGTCAGTGGTTCATAACAGTTTTCTCGTACTCTTTCCCGTTTCACTTGGCTCTCAGAATTTGGGATGTCTTTCTTTTTGAGGTCAGTAATCTATCATTATTATATCCACTCTCTGGTGCCTGGATTTACTGTTGAGCTTACCGAGTTCACTGTACCAGGGTGTTAAAGTAGTCTTCAAAGTTGGCTTGGCTCTACTGAAATATTGCCATGATGATCTGGTAAGTTTTAAATACAGAAAAGTTAACAAGTGCTATTTTTTCTTGCTCCTACAGGTTAGAAAAACTATAACACTCGCTTATTCGCAGGTAAAGTTGCCATTTGAGAAACTCATACAGGCTTTGCGCAACTTCCCTGAGGATGCCATGAATCCAGATATACTTTTACCAATGGCTTTTTCAATCAAGGCTAGCCTCCTCTCTCTCTCTCTCTCCCTTACCCCCTCCTTCCCTGTGATTAGCCAAGACTTCTCCTCGCCTAACAATGATATGTAAGGGTTAGACAAATGCTTGTAGGTTCCTATATTATTTTTCAGAGTGATACTTTTGATTTCTTATTTATCTTTCCATAGACTCTTTTATGGGAAGGGATGAAGTTGGTATAGCTGAGGAAAAAATTATAAATTGGAATAACACACAGATAAAAGGAAACTAATGGAAACATTAACTTTTGATAATTTTGTACCAGACAAGCAATATGCAGTACAATTTTAGCAATTTGAGGGGAGGTTCACATGATTAATCATAATTTAATTTCACCAGCTAGGGGAAACGTCCTTGCCCTCCTAAGACATTTGCGAAGAAACCAAATAAAAAACAATAATAAAAAAAATGAAAAGAAAGAAAACATTTGTAGTCAAAGCGCATGCACTGCTTCCCAATATGTTCATGTACAAAACATTGGTTTTTTCTTATTTTATAGAACTAGGCAATAAACCACTGTTTGCTTGCATAATTAGTTCAAGTTAATTGACTGTTGTTCCTTGAGCGAATTGTCCAAGTAATGTTGTTTTCTTTCTCTGGTGCTGTGTCTTGTTATCTACTGTGCGTGATTTCAGTTGTTCTGTAGTTCTTAACCAGTGTTTATACGTTTCCTGTACATGTGATGGTGCCTCATAACTTGAAAATTTTATGTCAAGCTTCAGTCTGAAGTGTGAAAATGTTGAACTCAAACTAGGCACTCTACCTTGTATTTAAATTTATTTTTCATTGCTATACATGATAACAGCCATCAACTTTTTTATTTGTGGGTAGTTTTGCATCAGTTGTGCTTGTGTTTTCTCTTGAATTTCTATTTGTACATCTTCCTTAGCCATTTTGATGCATTCCTCTTGTGGTAGTGGTGTGGCTAATCAGCAGTTCATAGTTTGAACTTAAAAATTGGTGGATGTTTAGCTGCTACGTGGATCTACATACTAGAGTAGTTTGAGTAGATACGAGTAGAATCTAACCAGTACAGGCTTGTTGTAAGGCTGCTGAGTTTGGCTCAAGGAGAGCTTCATAAATGGATTAAGTTCAGAAGCAAAACTCTAGCATGATAACGATGAAATATTAAATAAAATTGAATGCATATAGATTGCAAGCCTGTCGGTTAAGTAGCACTATAAGGCTGTATGTGGCAAAGATTTGTTTCCAAGCCTATGCAAGAATTAAAGGGAAGGAATTGTAATTAGCTAAAGAGTAATTATAGGATACTTGATGATATTTCTTTATATATCTGATTTCTCAGAAAGATTAGTTAATCTGGATATAAACACAAGACTGAAACAATCTAAAGGGAAACAAAAGGTTCTCAGCATCTGACTGAATCCTCATTTGATTGCTGTCCCCCCTGTGTCATCTCGTTAAGCTATTTCTCATTTGTATTTGTCCTTTTCATTTAATAGGTTTCCAAGAATTTGGTGGAACTGAAGCAGGAATATGAACAGCAACGGCTGAAACCTCCTGAATCCCCAGTCAAACAGTAAGATGTATGAAATGCAAAATACTTCTGGAGAAACAATCAACCAGCTTTTGTGCATAAACTTGGATTCTTTAGTTCTCTGTTTAAAAAACCCGTCTCAGCTGATGTACATAATCACATTGATCAGATTACCTGATCCATACAGTTTTTAGTACAAAATAGTCTATTATTTGAAGGAGAAGGCGCCTCAGTCTTTGCCATGAGGGTCAATTGTACAAGTCCAACTAGTCTTCTTATGCAAAAATGTTATGTTCATCTCTCTCTCTCTTTGTAATGTAGTTTTCTGATCATTTTACACGCATTTAGACTGTTCTGCTAACTGTGTGGTTTGTTATGTCAATCTTTTTTAGACAGCTAATAAATGGTGTAGCTTCTGTCCTGTTTGAATGTGGAGGAAAAATTTAGCAAGCCACTAGGATAATTTCAGTGCCTTAGTAACCTTATCCTGTGATGTGAAATTTGGTTCGTGTCTCAATCTATAAGCTGAGTCAGCCTCATTACGTTTAGCTATAACTAACCACATGAGTTAGTGGCATTTTAATATGTTTTAGCTGGATTTGTCAGAAGAAAACATGCATTTGGCAGTAGCAAAAAATCTTTGCTTCTTTAATTTTTTTGTTTTATATATTTACATAAAACAGATCTCTAAGACTTTATTCTATAGTTTCTTTTTCTAATTATAAACCATTTTCATTGGTTCTCAACTAAAGAGTTGTGTGATCTCCCACATTAAAGTGATACTCCCTCCATCTGTCCCTATTTAGTTGTCCACTTTAGAAGTGTCACACATATTAACGCATCAATAATAATCATAGATTAGTTATAATTTTACTCTTATACTTTAAAGATTATGCAACTCCCCAAGTATAATAAATGTATTTTCTGATTCTAAAAGGCATACATTACAACTTAGTAGTACTAGAAATTTTCTAGAATTATATAAGGGCATATTAAGAAAAAATTATTGTCCTTTCTTGATTTGTTAAAATGGACAAGTAAATAGGGACAAATATAAAAGGAAATATGGACAGAGGGAGTATTAGTTAGAGTATTATATTATAAATCCTAGATTATTACAACAATGTAATTTGACAAGTGGGATTTGGTGAGGACAAAGTGTACGTAGATTTTACCCACTTATCTTGGTGGGGTGGAAAGGTTATGGTTGTTTACAATAAATCTGTCTCTCAAAGTCAGTAAAATGTTAGTTACATAATTTATTTCCCACTCTAAAGATGAAATGATGTTTTAAGGGGTCTTCAGCCAAATCATTACCTTTTATCTTTAGCAAGGTGTGGATAGTGAATGGTGATGGTGACTCCTATCAACTATTTGCAAACAGGAACTTTCAAGCATTAATAAAAATGCTAGCTCTTGTTTGTTGCTACGACATATTAAGGAAAAATCAATTGTTTCCTCAACTTGCATTACTAGGGTACAGCTGTTTTAACCATAGTTGTACTAATCAGTACCAGCTGAAGTAGGACCATCCAAACTATACTTTGGATGGTATCACATGAGTTTCCTTCACACTTGTCTCTTCTTTTTAGTGTGATGGTAGCGGAGGCCAACTTGTGTACATCACGACTATTCCACAAGAGAAATCTGCTGAATGCAGGTCACTCTTGAAACTGATTTTGCCTCTCACCAATACAATAACTAGTAGCTCTTCCTGTCAAAGCTTAGGCAGATAATGCATATTTTGTTTCTGCTAGAATTTAAACCATGGTATTCACTTTAGAAGAAAATAAATTACAATACTACTTGAATAATGTTGAATACCGAAGCAAGAAATTCTTCTGTACACAAACCCCCGCCCCTGATTGCTTCCAGTTTTAGTTACAAGACCATCAAGTCCCTATCTACTTTCATACAAGGAAAGAACCAAAATAAGAAGAAAAAACCAAGATACAAATAAAAGATATTAAGAAAGAATAGAACCCTTCAAGGGAGAAGAAAAGTAGTCAATATCTTCTGACCAACAATATACCAGCAGAAACAGATCATCCTTCTACTCATTTGATCCCGTAGACTTTCATTATGATGAAAGCTTTGTTGTGGCACACTTCTCATGAATGACCAGAAAGCTGTGTCTTTGATGGTTGGTTATACTTGATGGCTCCTTCTACTTTCTGACCTTGGATCTGGGTTGTCACTCTTGTCAGTGTCGTAGTTTTGAGAATCACTCTCCCCGTTACCTGCTTGAGATCTTCGTTGCCTTCGATCCTGCAGTGGAGAAAATGAAAATGATACATAAGTTTCTCATTTCCTATGTTGAATGATTTGCTATATTTTTGTTCTTTCAGCTCTACAATAAGAGTTGAGCAATTGACAGATTAAATACTTTTGACGATGATATATTAGGCATAGTTATCATTCGGTACCATCTCTACCCCATATCAAGATGACTCAGGAAACAAGTTAATCTAACGAATACCAACACACACCCCCACCATCAAGTGACAAAGTTCCTACATAAGAAAAGAAATGACCAAAAACATAAAGCCATATTCATAAATTCTAGGACATGAGTGTGCTTATCAACAACTTCTACAAGCAATAATGCAGATTGAATAAGAAGAAACTGCTAGTAAGCTTCGCAAAATTAACACATCTGTTCAAACAAAGACAGAATTTATTGGATAACAGGGATCACAGTTAAACAAAATAAGGAACTTGAGGGTCCAAAACATGGCAAGAGAAGAAAAGAGAGGACACAAACACGGACACCAACCTCTCTTGGTATGGGATATTCCTCTGATTCAAGCATACGAACAACTTGGCTCATCTTTGGTCTCTTGTCAGAATCTGGATCAACACATCTCAGAGCAGTCAGAAGGGCTCTTTTGAGAGCTCTTGTCGGTGGCCTTGTTTCAATATTTGGATCTACTACTTCCTCAGAGCGCCTGCTTCCAACCATCATTTTCAACCAATCAACAAGATTCACCTGCAACCACAAAAGTCTAATACTTTACGAGTCTGTTTGTAGAGCAAAAACCAGAGTAGGATATTGGTATAAACAAAGTGGTGAGGGAGATTGAAAAGGACATCAACATAAAAATTTCGAGGCCAAAATGAAAAACGGAGCAAATCCTCCAGTAGAACTCAAGCTCTCGTGAGAATTCTCACCGAGGTTGGAAAGATTAAGATGTGATTCTACTAATATCCATGTCATAATATAAAACTGTGGGCCATTGGTAGTGAAAGACCATAAAATTCAAATATTAATCAGCTCCAATTCACCTTCCCGTTGGGCTTGATGGCGTGAGGTATAAGATTACTATTTATACCAATTAATGGACAGCCGGAAGATATACATACTGACCACACAAAGCACCAGATTAAGACACTAGATAGCTATAAAAAAATTGATAGGTCATTAGATAGCTAAGTTGTTATGAATGTTGTCTTGATATGTACAAAATATATTTTATTAAGACATGGTGAAAGGAGATGAAAAAACAACCAGATGTCGTCTCGTAAAGAAACAAGAAATAGCAGCATTACCATTTACCAATACTAGCTTTTTGTTCAGATAATGTAATGAATAGTAAACAAGTAAGGCTTTGCATGGGACATTCTCTTAAATTATAATTCAGCAGAAGGCTGAAGTATTGAGCATGGTTTAAGACAAGATTAATCACTGGAATCAGGTGAGTTGGAATATCCTTCTCAAAGATTCATAGCATGTGAACATTGGTTATGGTACATGATATCAAGACCAAGTAATCAGGAGAAAATTCAAGGGAAACTAAATAGAAAATGACAATGAGACAAATATCAGAAAACCAGCAAGGCGAGTATTAAGAAAGATCTTTTCTGCCATAGATCTGGGCACAATCAGTTTTAGAGCTTCTTCAATAATGAAGATGCAGATAAGATATTTACATCAGTGTGCTAATTAGATCTTAAGATAAGGCACGAAGGATAACAAACCTCTTGGGCAGGACGGCCATAGTCCACAGGATCTCTTCCTGTGATCGATTCTAACAACACTACCCCAAAGCTATAAACATCACTCTTTTCATTCAAGAGACCAGTATTTGCATATTCAGGAGCCACATACCTGTCAAATATTTGTAAGGGTGTGAAATGATACAATACTGCTTAACTTCTGTTTTCAACTTTTTGTATCTAAAGAGTAATAAAACATGACACCAGAAGTTGAAGATCGTAAAGTCTAGAAGACCAGAACGTGAAGCAAGTTGGGATGGAATCAAAAGTAGCAGAAGGAAGAAACTAACCCGAAGGTACCCATGACTCGAGTTGTGATATGACTTTTACCAGCACCAAGCAGTTTGGCCAGACCAAAATCAGAGACCTTCGCATTGAAGTCATCATCAATCAATATATTACTTGATTTTATGTCTCGATGAACAACTTTGGGCTCAATATTCTCATGCAAATAGGCAAGACTGCAAGAAATGATAGCACATCAAGAGATCTGTATTATTCCAAAATAGATTTAAGCATTTAGCTGAATGAGCTTACGCTTTAGCTGTCCCAAGGAGAACCTTCATCCTAGCCTCCCAAGTGAGATACCCGTGGTGTCGCATGGCTCCATGAAGCCACTGTTCCAAATTGCCATTGTTGACATACTCGTAAACCAGCATCCTGAGATCATGAATTAGAACAGAGCATTTTCAAATGCTAAATAAGAAAGAACTTAATACTCATTTAATAACTTCACAAGCGCATGAAAGTAATTGAACAATCCAAAGCTTCATTTTCGTGACCGAGAAATGGTATAAGACTATCATGAACTTCCATATAGGGAAATACCTGTGAGTTCCTTCAATGCAGTATCCTAGAAGGCGGACCAAATTTTTGTGACGCACGTGGCCAATGGCTTCAACCTCCACTTGGAACTCTTTCTCTGCTTGGCCTCTGGGACAAAGATCTTAAATTCAAACTCAAGCCGGCAACTAAAACAAAAGGACCAGTAAGGAAAGCATTTAAATTTGATTTTATCAACTCACAGATTGTTGAGGAGCTTCTTAATAGCTACAGGTGTTCCATTAATCAAATTCCCCCGGTAGACAATGCCATATCCACCCTCACCGAGAATATTCTCCTTTGAAAACCGGCCTGTTGCAAGCTCAAGATCTCTCAATGTAAACCAGTGGCCCCAACCCAAGTGAGAAAACTCAGGTAATCCGGTTAGAGGAGAAGGAGCAGTTATTGAATGTGAATTATAAGCTTTATACATTGCACTTTTGCATGAACTCCCTTCTTCTCCTGATTGCGATCCACAACCGTCCTTGTCAACATGATGGAAGGAACCTGATTGACTGCTGTTATCTCCATTCTTTTTCCCCATTCCAAGATGAACCAGAACCTTATCTGATTCTTTATCACTGGTTTTGTCATGAATGGTGAGAAGAATTCCGTCTCGTGGAGAAAAATCATTTGTTGATACTTGCTCAACCCGAACTTCTTTAATTTCCTTAGAAACTGACGGTATTTGGCTGACAGGGAGATTGTCTGTACCTCTTCTCGACTTCCTCCGTAAAGTGAGATACAATGTCAACAGTAAGAGGATTACCACAATAAAAATCCCAACAAAAATTCCAATCAATTGCCAGACCTTGAGACCGAAAACAGCAGTTTTTTTGGATAATTCATCGTTTAGACTACCAGCCATATTCTAGGATGTCAACAGACCTATAAAAATAGTATAAATTGAATGATGACCGGCAACATTACATGAAAAACACACATCTAACACAGTGTAAGTAAAATCAAACCCAATATGTAACTGAAGTTCTAATTGCAACTCCAAGTCAAACAGAAAATATGAGCATTTCCACACACACACCCTTATACTACCAATGAGTAGAAATCAAACCACAAAAGAGCAAACAGCAAATTCATAAACTGGCCCAGTCAACCAAGAGATCAGATAACAAGATCCACTAACAGAGAATGTAAAGCAACACAAACAAATGCCCCTATGAAACCCCTGATGCCAATGTTGCTAAAATAAAACAAGAAATGCAAAAACAATGGAAACACACAGAAATAAAGTTGATGACTTTAATAAAGTTCACATTTTTATAATCCCCATACCTTCCTGAGATATTACCCAAAACCAAATCTTCAATGCCCAGATCTCAAGAACTCCGTCATCATTAACCAATCCCTACAGATCTTGACCAAGAAAACCCCAAAAAAGACAATGTCAAAATGACCCAATTCCAAGAACACACACAAATAAACCCTCTTCAGAGCAACACAAGTTAAATAGCAAAACTAATATCACAATCTTGTATCTGATTCTTCACAGCATTGAGAGATTCAAGTCCAAATCTAAGCTGAGATGGTGTTTTCTTAGACCACCACCTGCTCCCCTCAACAGTAAACCAGATAACAACAAAAAAAAAATACTAAATTTACAAAAGAGAGTAAAGATACATAGAATTGTAATAATGTATATGATTTATTTTTTGTGGACAACTTTTTTTAGAATAGTAATATGACAGAGAAGGAAAGGAAGGATGGAGTTATCAGTGGTAGGTGATGAGGAAATGCCTTACAAACAGTAAAAGGGAAGTCATGGAAGAGGTGGAAGGCAAACTCTTAGTTGGCACCCCAAACCCCTTTTTTTAATTTCTTATGAAGATGACTGATTATCAGAATTCAGAAAGAAAATAAAAATGAAAACTTTACTGCCATTAACATACTACTTTAGAAAAATCAAGACAAAATTAATTATATAATATAAAACAAGACAAATATTATTATCACATACTAAAATACTGATACCATATATTTGGCTTTTTTAGTTTTCTTACCAATCCTGGAAGAAGATAATCCACAGAGGTGATGTGATGTAATAGTGTGTACTAAAAGTAGAGTAACTTTGTACAGTACCTTTACCTCACTTGTAGGGAGGAAAGGATAGAAAGAAACAAGAAAAAGTTAGAAAGCAAATGACAACAGGCTTTGTTTTGGATGTCAGTAACTCACTGACTTGGGGTTTGGGTGGATGACATCCTGGACTCTTGTGGACCAATTCAACAAGTTTTTCTTCAATTTTCAGGTTGTTACTATTCCTCTTTTTCCAATGTCATGTCTTCTTCATTTTCGTATTTTTCTGATATTCGTGATGTTACATTAGATATGTTATTATTGTTATTACACAATGGAAGTATTATAGAAATAAAAAATAACGTGTACTCCATCTAATTTGTATTTGGGATATGACATATCCCTAAGAAAAACATTTAAAGATTATTTTTCTTTTAATTATCATCAAATTATTTTCTTATAAAATGTAAAATACTTAAAAATCTTATTAAATAAAAGGTAAATATGAAGAAAAAAAATCAATAATTTTCTTGTACTTGAAATAATTCGTCTCTACGATCAAATGATATGGACTAGAGAGAGTATGAATTATTAGCTTATTTTGTACTATCCAATTAGCTTATGAATATTGAGTTAAAGCTACTTCTAATAATGTGTAATGTGTGTAGGGAGATCGGACACATATGATTTCAAGGGAATCAAATACTAAATAGTAAATAATAATAATCTCCACCCAATTGAGAAATTGAAAAAATTAATTGAGAACAAAATTTATTTATAAGTCGTACCTTATTATTATCTTTAATGTATTTTAGTAACTTATGGTAAATTATGAGCGTTTCTTTTAAGAAACTTAAAAGCATATTTCAATAGAGAATATATACTTTCAATTTTGAGTTATTAAAATTGAGGGATCAGTTGTTAACTGATAGTATAAATTAATATTTTATGAGAATATTCTCAAATTTTTTATTTAAACTTATTATTTTTATTATTAAGTTATTATTACTGTGATCAAAAAAAAATTATTACAAATAATAAACGTCATTTATTACACATATAATTGAAAAAGTTAGTGACCTATTTTTGGCACTATAGGCTTAGCTGCACCCACCTTGCATTCCTAAAAAAGCGTGATGGTTAAGCAATTGAATTTATTCAACTAATCAAAAATCAGTCCAAAGGAAGTATGGTCAACAAACCCATTTAACCGTATAGAATTATATTAAAGAGGAAATGCTCCTCTTTTAATTCAATTTTTTAATATTATTAGACGTGATTATAGTATGGACAAAATATGTAAAAGAAATGAGTTTGTGTCTCGAATTACGAAAAATATTTTTCGTAAAATATTTTTAAATTTTTTGAAATTAGATTTTTTTTTTCCTCCTTAAATCTAATCAAAACGCTCAATCAACTTTACCTTGATTTACAACCCCAATCTGACTCAGGTTAGGATTGAATTTCAGATTAGCGTCGAAAGTCAAGATCGAAAGTTGAATCCCATGCAAGCGTTAGGAGTCAAGACCTGTCTCATGATAGTTAGATGTGTTTCGGGTTGAGGTCAAACCCTGAATCTCGAATTGCGGTCATAAGAAGTTGGGAATCGGATCGGGTCGGGAATTTAAAGCAAAAATGTGAATTGTTTAATTAACACCTAATTCACATGGACCAGAACTATATGAATTTAAAGAAAGAAAAAAAAAGTCTCTTTTTCTTTTAATCTTCTTTAAACTTTCGGTTAGTTATTTTAAAATACTAATACGGCTGATAATGAGGAATCTAATTTGCTTAAAGGACTTTAATGAAAGATAAAGGCTTTGCCTTGTAGTTGAAGCTAATAATAACGTAAATCATCATTATAAATATATGATAGAGAGAATGTATTAACCTAATTTATAAGTGACCTTGACCCACATTTGTAGGTTAGAAGAAATTTTTGTAAGGTTTTCCAGGGTCCCCTATGTCTCAAATTGAAAAAATATATATATATATTTGGATTAAAATATAATGAAAAATAATAATACTATCATGGTTTTGGCCAACCGCATTAACTTTGTTATAAATTACTACAATAAATAAATTATATCATTATTGTGATAGTCTTTGAAGCTATCTTCCATATATATAATATTCAATAATCAATAATCAATAATTCATCAGTTATAATTTGCCAAGTTGAACACAAATGTTCTATATTAAAAAAGTCAAACCATTCTACTAATATTTATATAATTGCTTTTAGTTCTGGTAGGAAAAAGAACAAATGTACTTTGGTGAACTAGTGATTTGAATTTATTAATTATTATTATCAGTGGGCAACTGTATTGTAATGTTTATTTCATTATTATTATTATTATTATTATTATTATTATTATTATTATTATTGCTGGTCAAAGAATCTACAATTTTACGATAATTATTTCTAAAGATGTATGGGCTATACCTACCTTGCTAATGCTACAGTTGTAATTTCTTGTTTTTCATACACCAAATGAGTTGATTTCTGTAGGAATATGTATATTATTTCATGGCAAGTAGTTATGAAAAGAGGGAATTATGGTTAAATCTCTATTTATGATAAGATAATTGTCACTAAGAACCAATTAAGGAATAAGATTGCGGACGTTAATTACGGGTTAATCATATCTCATTTGTGGCAAGTACGGGATATATTGTCCTAAATCAAATTAAGTTTTTTATAATACCTCAGTCATCAATAATTTCAACTAAAATTCTATAAAAAATTTAAATTAAATATAAAAAAATATTATTAAAAACTCAAAAAGAATAAAATTTTAATTTTAGAAATTTCAAATCTCGATTCTGTTCATATTGGTAAGCTAATTATATTATATTTATCTTTGAAACCAATGTGTCCCTTTCGTTTATTGTCCTCCATTAAATTTCATAGTACTTCTTTTCACATGATCCAACTTTTTATCTCCTCCCCGCATTAACTTTCACCCGGTCACATGATTTTTGTGCAATTTAACTTTTAAATGATGAATTGAGTATTTGTCAAACTCAGTCATCATAAATTTACAATATAATATGGTACTCCCTCTATGCAGTTTTTTTTTTTTCCTTTTCTTTAAATTGACTTTAAAATGTCAAAGTATGCTAGGTGAAATTCATTTTCTATTATTAAACTTAAAAGTTTATACCGAAACGACATGATAAATTATACAAAACTACGTAAAAGGTTCAAAGTTTTTTTTTTCTCAAACAGTTTACCTTAAAATATAGGCAAATCGTATTGGTTAAAAAGTTTGGCACAATTAATTATAAATATTGAATACGGGTAAATTCTTATTTAATAATGTGTTTCAGTAAAAAAAAAAAGGGATAATTGTATATAATAGCAAACTAATAACCTAAAATAAATGGAGTAGCTAGGGTTTGATTTAATTGTGCTCCATAGCAAAACGTTTGCCAAAATTTGCCAGCGAATTATACAATTGCAGCGAATTATACAATTGCAGCGAATTATACAATTTAGGCCAGTGAATTATACAATTGTATATGTATGGTGATGCCAGCGAATTATACAATTTAGGCCAGAAAATCATACAATTGTATATGTATAGCGAATTATACAGTTATATGTTTGCTATGGAGCGCAATTATGCAAACTTTGCTATAACATACAAATATGAATTTTTTATTTGCTATATGTGAAAGTTGCCCAAAAAAAATGCTAGGAAGAAATAGAGCAAATTAAAGAGATGGTTACGCTTAATTTTAGTGTTTTGTTAAATAAAATATAAACATGACAGTATTTTCATGTTTACTTATCAAACACTAGAAAATAAATAAAAAAAAACTTATTTTCTAAAAAATATATATTCGTAAAAGTATTTTTCTTCCTAGCAAACATACATGTGAATAATTACTATCATGGATCTTTAGCTTTTCCTCCAAGTCTTTTCCTTCTAGATGCCATACCTTATTACCTTTGTCTCTTCTAAAAGACTTTTCACCTAAAATTTTGAGAAAAAAAGAAGTTGTGAAGGGGGAATATTTTAGGACTTTAGATAAAGTAATAAAAATAATGATTAGCAAATAGATTGTCAAATTCTTTAGGTTATTAAATCAATGTTTCTATTAGGATTCGACAAAGAAATCCCACCAATTTTTGTCGATCTTAAAGACATTTTGCAACATAACGTATCAGTAATTAATTAAAGTCAACTTTATAATTTAGTGATAGCAAAAGTCCATTTAACTGGAAAATCACATTTTGATTCTCAGTTCTCAACCTTTCAGAAATAAAGAAACAGTTTTTTCATGTTGAAAAGATAATACCAAATTTTCTTCTTTCATTCTAATCACTAATAATGCCCACGTAATTATTTAAATTAGAAATTGAATATTATAATCTAGTCATATTAAGTGTATAGTTTGGTGGTTGTTAATTTATGTATAACAAATTTTCTAAATTCCTAATTACGGAAGTGTCATGTTACAAGCGGTTTCCTCCAACAACTAAATACATTAATATAATAAGCAATGTTCTAATCAGAATCAAAGTTATTACTATTTTTAAAACACGTTTTTGGAGAAAAGAAATATATTTATTCTTTTTGTAATATTTATTTCTAAGCTGTGTCCACCTATTAATAGAAGTATAAATATATATAATATATAGGCATGGTTCTGGTTTAGACATATAATATGAAATCAGATTGATATGAAGTTGAAATTGTGTTTCTTATATCGTAGTAGGTATGTTTTTCTTAGACATGGAAATCTGAGTATCGAAAATTTTCAAAATTTCTTCAATCCTTAAACAATTAAATCATAGTTCATAAATAAGACATTAAAATATCATAATTTTCGCATTGATAAATCACATATCTTCATATTTTGTTTATAAATAAATGTTTGTGATTATACACTTTCGAACAAACATAATCTTATAAAGATCCACTATTCAATAGTAGTATAGTAAAATAGCAATAACTAGGCATTGTATAATATAATTCTTTCAAATCATCAAATGGTTCAGACAATCTGTGATTAATTACATTAGATTAGATGTCGATTGAAGGAGACAATGATATATTACTGGGACATATTCATGGATTGCGTTGCTAATTATTGGATTTGCATAATTGATCATATGTGATCTTAACAGTACGAACACTTTGTTTGGTAAGTGAAATGTTTTCTCTTGTCACATTTACATATCAAATCATATATAATATGTTTACTCAATTCTTTTCATTTTCGTTTCATCTTTTATACTCCCTCCGTCCATATTTATTGCTACACTGGACAAAAGTATCTGTGTTAGCACAAACTCAATATATATTATTTTATATTTTAAATTGTTAATTATTATAATTTTTACGTAATTTTTAAATAGTATATGTTACTTTCATTATCCCAATATATATAGCATAAATAGAATCTCAAGAGTCAATATGTTGTTAATAATTGAGATTTGAGATTTATAATACTTTTTACGTAGTTTTCAAATAAAATAACACATGTTACTTCTTTTACATTTTATGTGACACAAATAAATCAATTTTATGAATCAATCGAATTCTTTTATAAGCAATCAATTTTTAAAATATGTTTTTAACAAATATTTTAAGTTATCAATTATCATGATTTATAGTATTGTTTTTACATATTTTTAAATGTATAATTGTTTTAAGAATAAAATGAACAAATTAAAATGATTTTTTTTTACAAATATATATATAAGTATGAAACCGCACAAGTGAAACAGACATATTAACCGGTGTAATTATTCATATATATATACTCACACTTCTTGAAAGTATTGTCATATATAAATGATATATCACTCTTTGCGGATGGTAATAAAAGTCATGACCTCAAATTAATATTTGAATATATAATTTGAGATTCTAAATCATGAAAATTTAAAATTTAAATGTAAATTTTGACTCTTAAATATTTTATAGAAGATATCTAATATTTTAAATTTTACAAATACAAATTAATTATGCTTTGCGTGAAAAAATTATATTGTTGAATAATAAATTTTTATAAATTTGTGTGTATTTGAATGTTTGTCATCTCAAACATTTAATAATAAAAAGAACATAAATATACATAATTTATCAATGTGACACTTTAGAATATTTAGATATCTTATTTATGAACTATAATTTACTCCATAGGATTTCATTGGATTTAAGAAAAATTTAATAACTTTTACAACTTTTTGCAATATATATGTTTATGCGGAAAAAATACAACTTAAAAAATATAAATTGCATATTAAAATAAATTTTTATTTTATATCAATTTAATTTCATAACGTGCATCCAAATGATCGGTAATAATGCTTGGGGAGGGAACACTGGATTGAGATCTACGAGAGTTGGGATGAAGTGATAAATATTCATTCATCCTTGATCAAGAGGTTTTAGATTTGAGCCCTCTTAGGTATAAAGTTGTCTTTGTTAGTGAGCCCTTTATCCTCAAATGTGAAACTTCTCGGGCTCTGATATAAATATCGAATACCAAATGAGAAATAAAAAAAAAGGAACTGGACATTTGGCTATAAATAGTCTTACAACAAAACGTGTGGTCCGCGGGATATTATGTTACGTGGAAGTGTCATAATCTATTATGTTTTTTATGACATAATTTGCAAATATTAAGATACCAGATAAAAAAAAAAAGCTTATAACCCTGAGAAAATGTTATTTGTTAGATTTGATTTTAGAACTTTTTGGATCACTTAATTATCACTGAAAGTATTGAATGATAAAAATTAAAATCATAAATTTAAACGGGATAAATTTAAAAAAAAAATATGTAATTACACAATTTACAATAACATGATCTCTAAAAATCTCTTCCATTTTAATTCATTACAAAATTCCATGTTTCCTTCTCTCTCTTAATATCCAAAATACATCACTCAACCTTTATCATATAAACTATAACTTTGTTTATGCACAATGTTTCTACTACAAATATTATTGTTGATATACAGTTCAATTAATTCAAACTTAAATCAGTATAAATCTGATTTATATTTACATATCTGATACATAACTTATGTATCATATGTTATGTAATTAGAAAAAAAAAAGCAATGTATACACTAGTTTTGAAAAATCGTGAATTATTATAATTTGGAAAAAATTTCAAGATAGTACGATTAAATTATGGGCAACTTTCACATATAGCAAATAAAAAATTCATATTTGTATGTTATAGCAAAGTTTGCCTAATTGTGCTCCATAGCAAACATAGAAACTTTATAATTCGCTATACATATACAGTTGAAGCGAATTGTATAAAACGAAGTGTATAAAACGAGAAAGAGAAAGACACTTGGGCAGATATTTGTATAAAAACGAAGTGTATAAAATGAATTGTATGATTATAAGTGTATAGAACGATTATATACAATTTGAATTTGTATAAAATGAGAAAGAGAGAAAGACAAAGAGACTTGGCAGGAAATATACAATTGAATCCAATTGTATAAAACGAGAAAGAGAGAAATTATATACAATTTAAAATTTGTATAATACGAGAAAGAGAGAAAGGCAAAAGAAATCGGGCAGGGGAGTATTTTTATTGTATAATTATAAGTGTATAGGACAAAAATATATGTACTTGCATGTGTATATACAATTTTCTCATGCTTTATACAAACAGAAACGCAATTTATACATTTTGTTTCTGTTTGTATAAGTGAGAAAGGCGAGGGTGGCGAGCGAGATTTGGGAGAGTGGAGAGCGAGATCTGGAAGAGGGGAGAGAGGAAAATAAAAATATATGTATTTATACAATTTCCTCTGCTTTATACAATTCAAAATAATTTTTATACACTTGTGTTTGTATAAAAAGTGAGGAAGCGAGGGAGAGATTGGAGGAGAGTGGCGAGCGAGATATTGGGAGAGAGGCGCCTGGCAATTTTTTGCAAACATTTGCTATGGAGCATAATTAAATCAAAACCTAGCTACTCTATTTATTTTAGGTTATTAATTTGCTATTATATACAATTATCCCTTAAATTATTGGGTTTCTATACTTTATACTTAATTTTGGGCGAATAAAGAAAAGGGCTTTGTGCAAATGTTTCCTAATGTTGCATCTGTTGGTATATAAGTCTATAAATAAGATGAGCCCATTAGTCTCTTTGTCAAACCCAAACCCGAAGGTTTGTTTCTCTTCCCGCTCAATCGCCCAACTTTCAAATTTCTGCACACTTTTTATATTTCCCAGAAATTTCTGCTTACTTAGAACTGCAGTGACAAGACATTTGCAACGTTACAAAATTGGCATATCATCATGACTTCACGATCAGGTATAGGGCAAAAATTTCTTCATCAAGATTCGGTTCTTAGGGTACTAATACGCTTGAATTTGAAACGCAGTTGATTTGTGGGCAGAACTCATAGCTGCTGAACAACAACACTTTGATCGTTCCTCACAACAAATTCAAGAACCAAATATTGCTGTTGTATATCGGCGGCAAAAGCCCCATAGTATTACCCCCAAAGATGCCGAAGGGTTCTCTATTTTTATCATTACCTAGAATTCTATATTGTTGGTTTGGGGGTTCGTTGACCTCTTACTTTGATTTGTTTTCAGGAGGCAATCGACTTCGAATTCGGGTAATGAAAATCGGCTGAGTTTTCTACCTGTTAAACGAATCAGTTGGAATCGTTCCCTTTCCACCAGGTTTTGTCTTTTGCCCTAATTTATATTTGTTACTCTAAATTTCTCGTTGACAACACTTCTTTTACTAAATTGGTATCAAGATCAATCTTATTGGATATACTTAAAAGGATTATGCCTGTAGTGGATAGGGATACTGTTGACTTGCATGCTAGGCTTATCAAGATAGTTGTACTTGTATCCATTCAGGCATAAATTTTCTTGTGACTAATTTATTAGTACAATTTTTAATAGATTAATTAGCTCACCTATTCAAACAATGATATTATCTATAATTTCTTGATTAAGGGGAAGCTGAAACAAAGTTAATCCACCAATTAATGCCAGAAGTATTAAGATCAAGGTTATATTCTAATAAGAAAACCAACAAAAGGGAAGAAGAATGTGTAAAATCATTTGTCAAGCATTAATCTAAACGATCAACTTTGTTTTTATTTTTAAGATCAACAAATGATGAAATAACATGGACTCTTTTAGTATAGCAGACCCCACAACCTGCCCCTTTCCCACCTGAAAAAGAACAAAAGGGAGACTTAAAAGAAAAGAGAAAAACAAAAATTTGTAGCTATGTTAGCAAGGTTCTCAAAAAAGGATGCTTATGCATTGTGGCTCTATATAGTGTTTTACATGCATATAAGTTGCTAGTCTTTCCAGTTGCTGCATAACTTGCTATCAGCTGATTTGTTATGAGCAATTTTCTTTAACTTTTTGATCATTGTAAATAATCTGGTATCCATTAAGCTTCTGAGTTTTCAAATCTTATCATGTTTTTGTGTAATATGACGACAAACAATCAGTACTTTCGAGGAATATGCCTTTCCTGTGTGAGGCTAAAGGCTGTGTAAGTTTCATATATTATTTTAGCAGAGCCCTTGTCTCCAGCATAGCGTCCAGGCAGATATAAAATGTATAATATATCTTTGATGTTCGTTTTATGTAGTAATAAAGCTTTTCTGACTAATTCAACTAGAAACGAGCTCTTTCATAATTGAAACTTCAATAGGTGTTTGAGAATGGGATTCTAGAAAATGTAAGCTCACTGGCAGAAACATATTGCCAGAACAATACAAAGTTAAAACAAGATGTTTTTGTCTCTTGCAAAGAGAAGTTGTTGTAACTCCCGTTAGCTACTCCCATTACTTCCACTTTCGTCTTACGTAACAAGGTTTTTTCCCTTTATTTTGTTGACAGGGGGAGAACCAGTATTGCTGCTGTATGTGCCGAAATACATCCTCCACAAAGGAAGCCTGGTCGAAAAGCAAAACCACCTCTTCCAAGAGTAAGTTGTTTAAAAACTTTAGGAACTCCCACAAATCCATGTTTTACTTTTTTGTTTTTCCCAAAGGCATCAGCTAGCTAATAATTTGATTATCATAAACAATCACACGTTTGGTATTTCTAATTCTTCATACTTTGTAGGGTAAAAAGGTTGAAGCTCCGAACTATGACAAGGAGCGAGCATATTTTCAAGAAGTTGATGATTTTGAACTAATGGTGGAAAGCCCTTCCCCAAACAAATGCAGTACATGGACTGTGGGCATCCAAACTGATGACGTTGTCATATCACGCCTGTCCTCAGTACTACAAAAATGGTTGATTTCTAAGAGACTTAACGATTCCTATGCACCTCCCGCTTCATTATCGAAGATATTAGAAACCCCAGCCTCACGCAAAGAATCTGCTATCAGATTTATTTATGGATCCTCAACTGCGAAAACCCCAGAGAAAACATCATTGCGAATTCCCTCTGGTTTGTACTCCAGCCAGAATAAACACATTGGTTTTACAAATGAAGATGTGTCCAGAGAGCAGCCTTTATCAGAAAAAGGCATTGGAGAAATATGTCCCATGGATGAGGAAGGTTGTGAAGATATCGATGTAGCTGTTAGTAAACTCTCTCTGACTTCCAGGCCTTCTTCAGTGGATGGTCACACTTGGGATCCATTTTTGGCTCTATTGGCAGCATGTGGACAGTCTGCCCCTTTAACATTATTGGAGATATTATCAAAGTATTGGTGCGTCTCCTATGACCCTTCCACTTCTTTTCTACTTTGTATAATCGAGTATCATCTTAGTCATATCTTTCTTCTTAGTTGAACTTTTACTGTCTTTTTGGTACTTGTGGAGCAGTGGGGTTAACTGAATTTTTTGTTTTAGCTGATACAATGATCACCAAGACTGTTAACTCTTCCTTTTGAAAAAGTTTAGCCAGGAATACACAAATAACTTATAGTAGCAAGAATGATGTTGTCACCTTGGTACTCTTAAGAATGCATATCTGCCTGAGGCTGCTTAATCCTAAACCTCCTTTTTTAATTCCTTTGGTAAGAATGCTCTTGAAATCATGCTTTTGAACCATGTACACAAGAGAGATGAATATCAACATGGATTCCCTTGACTGTACCTTTAGTATTAATATGAACTCATGTACTTAGGGCTATCTTTTGGTGCATATGATCCTTAGCTTTGAAATATATCTGAATGGTTGTTTAGTTAATACTTGGTTAAAGTTGACCTTATCAATCAGTATCCATTCACTTTCATGGAAAAATCAATTTCATATTTTTGTTGGCAGTAGACTTAATTCAGTCTGATCTTGCTCTTAATCTTAACTTCTCAAAGCATCTAATTTTGCAAAATTGTACTCAGTGAGACGCAAACAATTGCCAAGGTTGGAGAAGGCACATTTGGGGAGGCATTTAAGGTTGGCGAAAATGTCTGCAAAATTGTCCCATTTGATGGAGATTTCCGAGTAAATGGAGAATTACAAAAGGTATCCAGTTCAATTATGTTTCTTGTGCAATTGAATAGGCTCCAATTTTATTGAATTGAAATATGACCCAAGTAACTTGCATCAGCAAACTAAAGTTAGTGCAGTGAATGATCATAGGATCAACAACTGATCTTCTGAAAATATTTAAGTTACTCTGATTTGAAATCTGTGCACTGATACATTTCAGAAATCAGAAGAGCTACTTGAGGAAGTCATACTCTCTGGCACCTTTAATAGCTTAAGAGCTCATGAGGGTCATCTCCTGAACTCCTGTTCCACCTTTATACAGACAATGGAGTAAGTTCTACATATTAGTCTTAAAGCAAATTTGCAACTTTTTGGTCTTCTTCTGAACCTCTGTTTCAAGACAAGCTATGTTTAGGAAGGTCTAAAGGTCTTATCTGATCAATCTTCCTGTTTGGTTTAAACTTATGCATAACCTCAGAATCTGTTCATGCGAACTACTACCTCAGCTACTTAATGAGAAAAAGTTTTGTAGAAACCTTATCTGTAATAAGTCTTGAAATAGGCATCCTTATATAACTGTCACCTCAAATGACTGATGAAATTGAAGCTTCTCCTGCATGCTGTTATTTGCACTCTCCATTGTATACTATTTCTTAGAATAAGAGATTACTAATCGTTGACCACTTATGTACAAATTGGTTTTACCTTTATGCAGCATGAGGGTGTGCCAAGGCCATTATGATGCATCCCTATTAAAAGCATGGGAAGACTGGGACGGGAAGCATGGTTCAGAAAATGACCATCCTAAGGAATTTCCAGAAAAGCAGGTTTCTAGCAAAGCAAATTTACTTCTTTTCTCCTAATTGCCAATAGTTGCCTCCCATTGTTCATCTGTTGTTTGAGTGGATCTTGTGTCTAGATAGATTGGTACTTTTGTTGCAGCTAGAGGAAATTACTTAGAGAACTTTTAAGTGTCACTGACTAAACCATTACATACCTTCTAGTGCTATGTTGTGTTCGTTCAAGAACATGGAGGAAAAGATCTTGAAAGTTTTGTGCTGTTAAACTTTGACGAAGCCAGGAGTTTATTGTCCCAGGCAAGTGATTTAATATTTTTCTTTTGGCATTGCCAGCCTAAAATCTCATTCATTATCTTGACTGCAAAATCTGAATTCCAGGTAACTCTTGCTTTGGCTGTATCTGAGGCTGCATACGAATTTGAGCATCGTGATTTGCACTGGTTTGTTTTTCCATGCAATGATTTGTTTCAACTTTCAACATGTTTTACAATCTAGAGTGAGACAATGCTTTTCTGTGCGTAACAATTTTCCTATCACAGGGGAAATATTCTACTAAGTCGGAAAGGGTTAGATACAGTGCAATTTACTCTTGAGGGAAATGAAATACATGTCAGAACATATGGATTATTGGTTTCAATAATTGACTTCACTCTTTCAAGGATAAATACAGGTGTTCACTCTTTCTGTTTCTCCCTTCACAATCCTGTACTTGAATTGATTAGAGATTCTTATCTTTGTAAATACATACTGATCACAGGTGAAGACATACTTTTTCTGGACCTGTCATCAGACCCCGAACTCTTTGAAGGTCCAAAAGGAGATAAACAGGTATGAAGCCAAAGAAGTCCCATGTATCTTAGGTGTTTTGATACATATTTGTATTTCATAGTTTTTTGGCATGTTTGCAGTCTGATACATACAGGAAAATGAGAGATGTCACAGGCGAATTTTGGGAAGGAAGGTATAAATACTAGCCCCTTCACTTGCAAGTAACAAATTGTTTCAGAGGTAGCAAATTGCCTTTGGCTTATCACAATAGTGTATTTTCTTCCATTTTAAAGTTTATGATCAGTCTAAAACTGTGTTTGGACGTTGGATGTTTGGAATTCACCACTAAAATAACAACCTATTTTGTGTAACCTGCTGTCAGAGAATTTGAATTGAATCAAAATTACAACTGTGTAAGTTTTTTGTATGTAATCAGCTAGCTTTTTCTATGACCACTGGCACACAGTAAAGGTTGTTGATTTTCTAAATAACGGAAAGTCGGAAATTATCACCAGGAAAGGGTTTCCTGTTTAATGGTGTTTCATGTCTTACTATCCGTGGAATTTTTGGTCGAGATTCAGAAGCACAAACCCATAAAAAGATCTAGTACTATAGCATTTGTATGCTTTAGAGTTTAGACTGCCAAAGAAGGATCATGCTTGTTTTTTGTCATAACACTGGTCTGTTTGGTTATAACACTTGTTGATAAGTGTAGTAGCTTTTTATTATGGTGTGCTAAATTTGAGACCTAAGCTCTCTAGCAGCTAAGAAGTATCTTTGTCATGCAAAATCACGAAATCTTTAGCGACTGGATTATTTGTCTATGGATATTGACCTTTTTGCCTTTAATTTATTTATTTATTTATTTGTGTCGACAGTTTCCCCAAGACAAATGTGCTATGGCTACAATACTTGGTTGACATACTGCTGCTAAAGAAATCATACGTGAGTATTAACAATGTTGATTCCATATTATTCGTTTATACCACCTCATTGAAACTGTATAGTATTATGGATGGGGTATGTCCTCATTTTATCCAATTGGCTTTCTGTTCCTAACATATGCTGCAATATGTCCGTGTAATTGCTGCAATTTCAGCTGCATGCAGTTTGCCATTCTATTTAGTTGATTTTGACCATGTAGTTCTATCCTCTTCAAAACAGAAAAATGAACAACAAAATCAAATAAATTGGTCAATCTCCTTCTATTACTATCATTTGTCTGATAGTCTGATACTTGATAATTGGTGATTCAAATCAAGCTCATAAAATATTCTTTTTGATTCAAAGTTAAATGGCCCAACTCTTTTAAACTGTTGCAGGAAAGGAGCTCCAAAGATGAGAGGGAGCTACGTTCTCTGAAGAAGCGTCTAAATAGCTATGGTTCTGCAAGAGAAGCAACATCGGATGTTTTCTTTTCTGACTTAATCATTAACCTTTAGCATTGATTGGCAAGAATCCGTCAAGAAACAAAGGTATTTGCTTTGCGACTATGCTATTCTTCCAGGAATCTAAAAGTGTAGTTTACTATAGGATGTTTTTGTATCAAGAAACCAACTTGGTTTCCCATGACAAGCACTAGAAACAGATCGTTTCGTTTCCTATACTTTCTTGTCTTCATTTTATTTAATTTTTCTTCTGTATCATGTTTTTGATTATGAATGTAATGTTAAAACCCCTTAGTCCATCCCTAGTAGTTGGGATATGATAAGCATCCCTGTGTGCTTGCTAAATTTGGAAAACGATTTTTCCCATCTGTCTAAGCCTTGATGGCGTTGTTATCTGTCTATATGTTAAGAGCAAGTTTGTGCGGACACTATTGTTATCAAAAGAAGAAAAACCATTGCCCTTTAGCATCTACTGTACCAAAGGATCAACTTAAACCAGAAACTCCTCATGCTGTGTCCCAGAAGAAGTGGACATACAGCTCATGTAGACAATGCCTATCATCTTTTTTCTCCAAAACTTTAGTGGTTCTTACATATATTTTATTAATGCCTGTGTGCTTGATGCTACAACTTGACAAGAAATCTATTGTAATTCTTCTCTTTATGGCAAATTGTATCAGCAGTCACAAAGTTCAAACTTGAACTTTATTTATGACTAACAATTTTATAACTGCAGGATTAGTGGGACACTTATCTTGACTTTTAACCCTTATCTATAACACACACACTAATATCACTTATCTCGAAATTTTATTTAATTGACTAAAACATACTTATGTCGGATGACTATAACACTTGTGTGCCGATATATCAAATTGGAAAGCAAAATAAAGAAAAAGCAAGTAGAATGTTGTATTGGTTGTTGCTTTATATCTTTCCTTTTTGTAAAAAAGAGTGAATAGAGAAATTTGTTTATTGAATTTAAATGGGCTCAGCTGTGGGATGACTCAGATTTAATGGATTACAAATTAGCTCACATGGGAATGGATCCCTTTGATTTGACATGATAAATTTCAAAGCAAAATTCATATTTTAATATCCAAACAACTAGAGCAAAAAGAGAAGCCGAACCTTTGTTGATGATGGTTGCATGATCATAAAGTTTTATTTTTTTTTTTTTTTTTTTTAAAGGAGACCCAGCACATGTATTTCTGGACTATAAATTATAGTCCAATGATCTAAAGCAAATGCACTAATGATTATCATATTTTATTCTGATCGTCTTCTTTATTTCTTTCTATAATTTTTCACCTTTTTCAGGATTAAATGAAAAGGGTTGGTTTCAATAAATCAGTAACATTTAAAGAAAAAGCTTGATCATTTTACATATTTTTTAAAAATATTACACATACACATAAAAAAAAATTAAAATTGATAAATAAGAGGAGAGAATTAGCTTGTGACCTTATAATTTGTTTGATGCTCTTAAAGCCTGCCTCATGCTATAGCTAATTTTGAACTTCACTTTATCCCCTATAGAAATAGTAGGATAAAAAAGACGAAAATTAACATCACACACACATTTAAGAGGATAAATATCAAGTTATAATCATACTTTTTAAAAATAAACTACTAATAGCATATTATTATCATCTTAGCACATCAATTAATAATATATTAATTAAAAAATATGTTATTAAATGTAAACTATTTATAGCATATTATTATCAAGTTATAGCATATTAACTAATAATATATTAATTAAAAAAAATTATTTTATTATTTAACTAATAATTATTATGTTTAAATAATTAATTTCATTTATTCACTTACCTTTTATCAACAAATTATTATTTATTAATCAATTACCTATTAAACTTTTTAATATAAATAATAAATTATTAAATATTAATCAATTACCTTTTAAATTTTTTAATATAAATAATAAATTATTATGTATTAAATATTAATTAAACTTCATATTATATAGTTACCTTTTAAAAAATAAAATCTAGAAATTAGGGATTTTATTTTAAATAATTGATTAATATTTAATTACCCAATAACTACCCACCCCCATATCAACCAATACTCTTTTATCTTTCCTCAATACACTCAACCTCTCCCCACGCCTGAATTTATTGCATATTCCCCAAAAATCACGCCTCAATCATCAATTCAAACAAAAAACGCAGCCACTTTGCCATCTTTCTCAAATCTGCATCTTTCCCAAAATCTCTCATATCAATTCATCCTAAAACACAAACTAAAATCTCAGATCCGTTCATCATTAATTTTATAGACAATGTCGAAGAAAGGTAGTGAAAATCTATGGAAAAGTAAAAGATTGGTCGATGAGGAAGACGACTTTCATGCTCCTTCATTCAATATATTGTCACAATCTCAAACTCAGAAATCGAAAGGAAAAAAAAACAAAGAGGCAAAGGAAAGTTGAAATTGGTCGTTCAACAATGAAGTCTTCCAAAAAAGATGCAGAGATTCAACAAAAAAATAAAACAAAAAAAGTTGATAAGGTAGTGAAAATCTATGGAAAAGTAAAAGATTGGTCGATGAGGAAGACGACTTTCATGCTCCTTCATTCAATATATTGTCACAATCTCAAACTCAGAAATCGAAGGAAAAAAAAATCAAAGAGGCAAAGGAAAGTTGAAATTGATCGTTCAACAACGAAGTCTTCCAAAAAAGATGCAGAGATTCAACAAAAAAATAAAATAAAAAAAGTTGATAAGGTTAGTAAAAAGTTTATTTCAAAATTCAATTTACAATGTGTTGTTTTAGTGTCTTTATTTTTTATATTATTTGTCAATAGTGTACTACATGAATTTATATATTAATTGAGTATTATTTTATTTTTTCAAAAGTCACAGATTTTTTTTTTAAAATCGAATATGTACTTTATTATTATGAATTGTATGATTTATATATCAATTGAGTATTTTTATTTTTTCAAAAGTTATAATTTTTTTTTTTGAAATCGAAAATGTATTTTATTATTATATGAATTGTATATGAATTGTGTATGAATTGTGACATATAGTTGTATAAATTAAAATTGAACTGTGGCATTTAGTTGTATGAATTGTGTATGAACTCTAGCGTACACGTGTATGAATTGAGTATGAAACTGTGATATAAAGTTGTATGCATTTGGATGATGCTGTGTTATTAATAATTGTATTTAGTTGTATGAATTGTGTATGAAATCTAGCGTATAGGTGTATGAATTGTGTATGCAACTGTGATATAAAGTTGTATGCATTGTGGATGAAACTGTGGTATTAATATTGTATTTTTTTTGTCTGAATATTGTATGAAGTTTTTTTTTTTGTTGTTGTTACAATGATTGTGGTCGTACACCTCTCTTTTTGCTGAATATATCAACAATTGTATTTTTGATTTGTTTGATATTGAAGTAGATGCAACATATCATCGTCAGAGGTATGCAACTTTACTTTGGCACTATGCAAAAGCAAAGAATGAAGAGGGAGCAATAAGTGACAGTGAAGTTACGGGTACAGTTGCAAGCAAGTATGGTGGAACTCGCACGCAAAAAGAACAAGTTATGGACACCAGCAATTATCCCACTCCAAGAACATGGAATAGAAAATGAAAAAATTTAAATGCACGTTTTGAACTTATTGAAATATTTGTTATTTTAACAATATAACAATTTCTGTTATTTTTAATATTTTTTTATAATTATTAATTTATGTTATTTTCAATGTTTTAAACATTATAACAATTTATGTTATTTTTAATATTTTTTAAAATATAACAAGTTATAATAGCTTATTATTTTCAATATATTTCAATGTATAAATATTGTATGAATTATGAATGCCATATTGATTTTGATAGATGTAACAGAAACCAATTATATATATATAAACATTGTATGAATATTGTATGAACATTGTATGAATAACACATAGAACACTTTATGAATGGCAGGACAGTACAATTTAAATTTATAATGTATAAAAATTGTATGAATTATGAATGACATATTGAACTTTGACATATGCAACAGAAATAAATGATATATATGAACATTGTATGAATATTGTATGTACGCTATACAAAACATACTGTTTCTTTTCAAAAAAAAATTTATACAAACTGTATTACATATATTACAGTTATAAAAAAAAAGTTAATACTGTTTTAAATGTAAAAAACAACAAACTAACAATTCATAATTAAAATAAACAAATTAAAACTAAAAACTAATCCGAATAATTCCACTTTCCACCATGTTTAATTAAAATTGACACAAAGTTATCCATCGAAAGTGAAATATGTAGCTATGAAAATAATCTTCAATTCTTGGGGAAAAAAATGATTTATATGTTGAAAGAAATTTTAAAGTAATAGACAAATTTTAGAATGAAGAATAATTGTAATGCTAATCATTTATCTACCTTTAATTTAACTCAATAAAATAGTAGTCCCTTCAAATTCTCAGGCGTGCATATTAAATTACTGCGAATTAATTATAACTGAAAATTAGTTGTCAGAATTAATTACTCATTAGCACTTCATTTATGTTGTCAGAATTAATTACTCATTAGCACTTTATCCACTTATTTTTTATTTAATTTTTAATAACAAATGCTTTTAATAAATTATAATTAACAATATAATTACTAATTAAATGCTATAGAGTGAGATATTAAATACTACAAAATGAAATTGAAACTCTAATGCCATAACTTGATAATAATACTACATATTATGCTATATTCAAAATTTACACATAAAAGACGATATTCAAGTGGTCCGAAATTGACTTTGGGTTCAGCAAAAGGCCTCGTCTCTAAAAGCCCAGCTTGTGAGGGATGTTTCACGCAGTAAGGTTTCAATCTTCGCCTTGTTAGTAATGGAAACTTAGTTATCTGTTGATCAGATTTTTTGAGGTTGGTTCTTTCTATTGAAGAACTTCTCTTACTTCGGTCAATTAGTCTTTTGTATAACATGATGCTGACCAACAAAGGGTGCCATGAGATCGATTCACATTCCTTCATTTTTAATTAATAATTTCAGGTTCAAACTTGGGAAATATGCATAAAATTTCTTGATGATGACTGATGAGTGCTTTATCCTTTAGTGGTAATGTCTCACGCGAATCTAAATTAATGAAGTCGATAGGCTTCGTATAACCCATATATATGGTTAATCTTAAAAAAATATATATATATCAGATGATGATGCTATTAATGTTTGATGCAGTTTTGTGTGTATAAATGTTGAAGAAAGTATGGATGTGTAATAAGTGTATATGAGGAGAGATTGAAAAACATAGTCGTTTGCTTTGCCAAGAAAAGGAGTAACAGATAAAAAGGCAAACAAAAAGTGTCAGCAGATCCACTTCCTCCAAAACATAAATCTCATAAGTATTATCTTTGACCATTTTAAAATAAAAATAAAATTGACATTTCATAGCCACCTCTTTATTTTTTTATTTTTTTGCATGTAATTTAACTTTTCCTTTTGTAAAGCAGAATGTGGATTTTGAGGTGATTAAAAATGAATCTGGACAGGGGCATCCCACGATACTATCGTACATAGCTTCCTTTATGTAGACTTGGACTACAGTTTATCCTAAATTGCTTCTTGTTTTTATTCACCACCAACATAAGGTATTCAATACATTTTAAAATATAATACGCTAATATCGTGTTTGAAAAATAATGTAAAATAGATATTAATTCGACACAAGGTTTTAAGGGTATGGCCTATTGATTAATGAAATAGTTAAGAATGAACAAGTCTTTCTTTCAATTGTGTAGATGAAATTAGTTGACATGTGTACGACTATTACGACATTCAAGTAAAAAAAGAAAATATATCAAACAACCCATCATTACTCATTATTTTTATTCTGAATTAAAATAACAGTTAAAAAGGATAGTAAACTCTAGTGATATAACATTTGGATTAAATTCTAAGAAGAGAAAATTGATTACATTCTACCCCTTGGTTCTTGATTTTATCACCCCCCTCAATACCTACCAATTACCAAATGACTGTCCAAATTAAGTTGTTTTTTACTTTCTAAAAGAGAAACTTTAAGTACCCCAAAAAAGTATTTTGTCTTCCCCCAGTTTTATTTTAAATTTTAAACAATGTTAAATATCTTCCTACATTCAAATATATCTTTCCTTTCAACCTATTTTCAGTCCCATATTCTTTTTTGTATCCATATCCTACCACTTTGTGACCTTTCCCAACAGTTACAGTTACATTCTAAAATTAGCAATAATTAACTTTCCAGTTTTTAAACTTTTATATTATTTCATAAATTAAGTATATAATTTCGATCTAATCGATATAAAATTTTATCATATCATTAAGATGTTATCGATTTGAACTACTGAAACACATCGAATAAAAATATAATAATAGATACTTGTGTTCGAACTTTAATAATAGTATACAAAATAAGTGATACAGTGAATCTGGGGAGAAAGAGTGTGAGTTACGTTAAATTAGAATATTATGTATCTCCTGGTCTCACTCCCATCCTTGTCTGAATCACTCTTAAACATGGCTCCACCGACCACTGTCAAGGACCCTCATACCCCACCCCCTCCTTTATTTTTATTTACTATAATATATTTTATCATCAGTTTATTCGTACCTCGACTATTTTGTGAGATAATTGTTACGAAAACAAATTTGAGGCAGTATAATGATCCTTTGCCCCATTGAAAGATAAGGTTTCCACCCTTTGCTTTCAACATGCATGTAGCATTTGTCTGCAATTTGCCAAGTGTTACTTTTTTTTTTGTTTTAGTATGAACTCAAACTTTCAGGAATTTGAGAAATAATTTATGCTTTATTATAGTAGAGAAGCAAAAAACCAATTTTCAATATTTTCTTCAGCACAAAGTAATCACCTTTTTTTTTTCTTCCTATGTTATTATGAAATATACATTAGAAAGTTAATATATATTCGTTTCTTTTTTTAACTTTTATGTCCTACCCCACCATTGTTTATCTCCTACTCATACCTTTTTTTTTTCCTGCCCCTTTTGCTATTTAAATGGTACAACTTTTTTCATTCTATGTTTAAAGAAGAACATTATAGAATTCCTTTTATAGTTCCATTGGGGTCTCTTTCTCAAGTAACAACACATTGAAGAAAAATGCCCAACACTATAATGACTAGTGGAGCTTCAAAATTCATCTTCTTATTCTTCTTGTTTATTCTTCTTGCCTGCATTTCTGGTAAGTCTACCAACTTTTTTTTTGAGTATTTCTTTATTTTACGAGAATGGGGTTTGAATGTTGGTTAAAAACAAGATTCTTGTTTATGCTGATTTTTTTTTATTATGTGATTACTGTGTTCTTTTGTCCAAGTTGAAGATTTGGAATTTGTAGTGTGTTTCTATGTTTTACAAGAATGGGGTCTAGATGTTGGTTAATCTCAAGTTTCTTGATTTTTGCTGATTCATTTGACTAGTGTTTTCTGTTTATGTTCAAGATTCTGAAATGCATTTTCCCCATTTTAGCTCTATCATTCTTAGACTAGATCTTTTCCCCCAGAAAAGATTTGCTTTTTCCTGTTTTTCAATTGAATCTTTAAGCCCTAGCTTTTCAATATTTGTGTGGGAAGGTGACCTGAGTGACTTTGATAAAATGGAGCAAATGGTTTATTTGAGCTTAGTTTACATCATTCACTAGGGTGGTAAAGCAAAGCTTATGCTAGTGATAAGACTGTCATCTTATTCTAGAAATGTTCAGCAAAAAAGATGAAGAACTGGGATTTATCATCAGAAAAGACGTTTACGGTTAACTGAGATTTACCTTGTCCACTTGAAAAACGGGGGCTGCATTGGTTGAGATTTGATGTTATAAGAGTTGAGAAACGTTTTAAGTTAAAATATGGCAAAACAAGTTGCAGCAAGTTAAAAATGTAATAATGTTCTTTGCAGGATTATCCCCAGCTAAAAGAATTGAGCACAGAGAGCTTGAAAGGGAAAAGGAACAAAAGATTCATATTTTCGGGAAAGGACTGCTTGAGTTGTTACCCATTAGAGCAATTAAACACGACTTGATGGATCCAACAGCAACAACTGGATTTCCTACAACCCCTATAGTAAATCCTGTCACAACTCCATCTAATATGCCTCCAGATAACTCAGCTCCAACGGTTGTTACTGTCCCGTCCACTAATCCTAACCTTGGAATTCCAAATTTTGGGTCTATACCTCCAGCAGCTCCTTCTATGACCCCTGTGACTGACCCAAACCCCAATCCTCCGGTACCCCTAACTAATCCAGTTACCACCCCTAGTACAAGTACACCCGTAAGTAGTCCTGTAACAACGAACCCAAATCCTGTAGGGGGTGTTCCTGCCACCACCCCGGTAACGCCTCCTGCAACCACAAATGCTCCTGCTACTGGAGGGCAGAGCTGGTGTGTTGCAAAGAATGGAGCTGGAGACACTTCACTTCAGTCGGCGCTTGATTATGCTTGTGGTATGGGAGCAGATTGTTCAGCCATCCAGCAGGGTGGAAGTTGTTATAATCCCAATAGTCTGGAAGGTCATGCATCCTATGCCTTCAATAGCTACTTTCAAAAGAATCCTGCGCAAACGAGCTGTGATTTTGGGGGTGCTGCCATGATAACCAACTCAAACCCAAGTAAGCAAAGTACTCTTTATTGACCTACCTTGCCGTTATAAACCAGCATCTTATTGTTTTCTGATTCTTTACATGCTGACATACAGGCACTGGTTCTTGTGTTTTCCCTGCATCGGGGTCTTCTTTGTCATCGCCTACAACAACTACCACGCCGATGTCTGGAACTCCAGCGCCAACAACATCCTCATCAACTGGTGCAGCAATACCAGGGTAAGGGGAAAAAAAATTTCGCTCCATCAATATAATACCCTCTATGTTGCATTTCCTGTGGTTATGTTTTTCTAGGCAAGGAGTTAAAGAAATGAAAAATAAGCTGCATATAGAAACGTCTTTCTTTCTGAATTGTCATATAAAATGGATGAAGTAATCGATATGCTTTTTCACTAACTTTTTGCACTGTAATTTTTCGCAGCTTAGCACCTCCAACAGTGACAAATGGTAACGACTCTGGCTTTGGAATGATGCCCTCAGGCATCGGTGATAGCATTCCTCCGACTACTACTACCTCACTGTCCATGTCAAATGAATTGCAACCCCTAGTTGGCTGCATTGTTCTAGTCGCCTCCATCGCAATTAGTAAGCTGGTGTTGGAGTTTTGAGGAAAAGAGAAGCTCAATTGTCAAGTGAGAAACTGGATTTTCGGAAAACAATGTACAGTTCGCGTGGAGGAAAAAATGGAAGCAGTTAGGAGTATTCTCAGAGGTTTAGACATTACACACCTATACACTGCTTTAGTATAGTTGATATATCCTGCATATCCACTGCCTAGATGTAAAATTCATATATTAATTATAGAGGCCATTATCTATATTTGTCACTTTGAAATAGTAATTCTTAATTATCCAGTATGTTCAATAGGCCTGATGCTACACTGCTATATTATATATTTCCCTGCTTATGAAGGATATTAGATCTCATATCATCAATTGTAGCTGCTTATTACTTACTATAAAAAGACTTAGGTCTATGTTTCCAATTAAATTAAGGTTTGATATGTTTGGTAAATATAGATAGTCTTGAGACAGATTTAATTGTCTTATTCATTGTTTGGTTAAGTTATATCAAGATTAGTAATTACTACCTGAACAAATATTGAAAAATGACAAAACTACTATTCAATTTATTTTTTTCTAAAGAAGGTGGAGATATTTTTGTAATCAAACAATTTTCTTTTCAGAAATGATATATAATTAATCTACGCATTACTTTTTTAATCAAACGACCACTAAATGCATTAAATCATTTTTTTATATGCATGCCTTTTGTTTCCTTCATAGGAATGAAGTTGGGTACAGCCGTGTAGAACAAAGTCAAAAGCATTTTACAGCCATCAACATCAAAAGAAAAGAACATGAAAGAGGCTGATGATGCCGTATTTTTCTTTATATATTTTTTCAGTATGGTGTATTGATGAGTCACTTTAAGTTTGATTAATCAATGAGCGCCATGCACTAAGCGCAAATTACGTGTTTCTTCAACGCTCTTACATGATTAATAAACAATTATTTAGATTTATAATTTATACTCCCTCTTCTCCCATATATAAAATAAATTATTGGATGAATCATAACCTGAAGAAAAATAAATTTAAAGACATTATCAAAGGCAATTTTATCAATATTACCTTATCAATCCTAATGAGGTAACAAACCTCAATTAACAATAAAGTAATTAAAATCTAGAAAAAATAAAAACTTTCTGATCACTACAAAGTTTGAAATTCGATGATCTAGGTAGCTTAAATCAGCGGACAAAAAATTAAACTAATAAGAATATACGTGTTCAGTCTAGTTATACTAGGTAGTTGAAAACTCTCTTTAAAAACCTATGAAAATAGCGTTTCCCAAATCGTCAATACATCTATTAACATTGGATGCTGATTAGAATTTTTGACTAATTCAATAATTAACATCAGAAAACTAGGCTTCCTCACTAGGACTAGAAAATAATGCAACTGGGCCCTTCATATTGGAGTTTCAACGATACATTTTCAAAACATGATTATGTAACGTTATGATTACCGCATGTATATATATCTAATAATTGAACATCGAGATGATGGATTCAGTTGTAATGCCCTTAAGGTACAAAAACATAGGGCCCCCATATAGTATGATTAACATACTAATATATTAAACAGCAGCTCTACAGCTTTTACTAATCTCTCTTCTAAGTTGTTAGTAGCTACACTTCTCCTTTTTACATTGTCAACTATACTAATTGTAACTATTACCGCTTTGAAAAGAGGACTAACATCAACATCGACATTGAAACGACAACCTTGAATCCTGAGGTATCCCAGAAGTTCTGATTATTGTTGCTGGAAGTTCCGACTTGCTTAATTGATAATTGGTCTCTCAGTTCCTTAATAGCTTTGTCACGTCGTTCTCCCATCCTTTGGAGCTTGCGAGTTTGATTTCGAGTCTCTTGTAGACAGAATTCCAACTTCATAATCCTCTTTTTCAACTCTTGATCACCCTTACGATGCTTTTCTAACTGAGATTCCAAGTCCTTGGTTTTTAGCTTCCAGTGGGCAGACATGATCCTGATTTCGTCCCTGAGTTTGGCAAGTTCTTCATCTTTGTTAGTCAACAGCTTGTTCATCTTCTCAATGTTCTTTGGCGAGACCTCATCTAAGACCTTCCTCAATTCACAATCTGTGTTTGCACCAGATTTTGCTAATGCTTGCATGATATCATGCTCGATTCTTACTACTTCATCTTTCAATTGCCTTTGGGATGATTCTCTTGCTTGAAGATCCTTCTGCAAAAGATCTAATTGCTCACCAAGTTTATTTACACGAACTTCATGTTCCTTCAGTGAGCTGTTTTTCTCATCCAATTCTTTCAAAAGCACCAAACACTGAAGCTGTGCAGATTCAGCTGATGCAGCACTTGCATCTGCAGTTGCTTGAGTCGCAGAAAGTTGTGATTTAAGGTCATCCAACTGCTTAACATACTGAATCACATTAAGACCTGATGTTATTAAAAATGCATACCAATATCCTAGGAAACCACTCTTATTGTAATGATGATGCGTGATTAATAAAAATATAAGAATAAATCGCACACAAATGAACAATTAGTATCTTAAATTAACCAGATGAGAGGATATTCTTTACAAAATAAAAGACTTTTCAATTCAATCTTAAAAATAGCAAAAAATAAGTGAAGCATTTAAAAGGAATTGGATTAATACGGGATACTGTATTATTATTAGATTTGGAGCTTGTCACTTTTTTGGTAAAACTTTAAGTACTGCCATTCTGTGTTAGTCACACTAATTTCCTTTAAGTTAACTTGAATCTACTTAAAGTGGATGTAAAACTATAGGAGTTTAAGTACTTCCATTCTGTGTTAGTCACACTAATTTCCTTTAAGTTAACTTGAATCTACTTAAAAGTGGATGTATCATCGTACATTTACCGTTACTAGACATCTCTTTTATCAACTCAAATCACTCATTCCTAACACACCAATATGGTGTCAAAAATATGAATCAACCACAAATATTCAGGTTGTCCCAGTCATATATATATTTAACTTTATCACACATAATTGACAAAAATAAGTCGCCTTGAATTGCTACCTAAGATGCTCATTCGAGCACACTTAGTTGGAATCAGCCAGACACCATGTTGTATCCAACTAATCGTTTCTCCAACAATTTGAGGACAAGACTCTCAATGCCAGAATATTCAGAGTTGGAGCAATCATATATGCCTCAATATCAAAAGCATCTCAAGAGAACTTGACTCTCACAAAAGACAGTTCTAGCACTACCTTAAAAAAACCTCAAATTATATGGCATCATGTCAATCCTAAAACTAATAGATATATTATTTAATTACAAATGCACAACAAAGGGGCAGACAGTGATGTTTACAACCCAGTGCTATCCATCTAAAAGCCACTAACAAGTGAATCCAAAAAGTAGTTTGATATATTAAATGGTAAATCATCCTAGATTCCTCTTTATCTCACTAATTAAGCTAAAAGAAACAAAGTTTTCGACCTAATTCAAAACACAGACAAAGTTTGTTGGACCACAATACTCAGGTTGAACTACTAGAGACAATAATTTTCTATTAATTCTTCAATCCTCAATACTATTTCCCAAAAAGAACAAACAAGAAAGGCCAGAAAGTAACCTCAAAAGATGGCCATCATACTATGCCTTTCAAGTACCTTTTCTTTTAGTAAATTGCAAATTAACCCAAATGCCCCACACACAAGATCTTTGAGCCCAACTTATCCCTCATCTAAACCCACTAAAATATTCTCAAATCAAACCAAAAATACATATATTTTCAAGAAATGACACTCATGACAAATACCTTCTCAGTGTTTAAAGCTGAAAATTGAAGATCTCCATTCTTTTCCTCCAAATTCTTCTGCAATTTGTGTATCTCTTCTTCCATTTTCTTGGCTTTACTCTCTGCTTCCTGTAAATAAAAAACAATAATCAGACCAAGTCCAAGAATCACCTGACCCACACTTCCACCTGCTTTACATAGGAAAAGACAAAAAGTTTTTTTTAAAAAAAAAATACCAAACAGTCCTAATTCAAAACTCAATTTGACCTGTCTGGTTAGGGTTTCACGAACAAAAGACTGTTCTTGATAAGAAAGACGGCTGCGAACATCCTTGAGCTCCGCCGCAAGCGACACCACGTTTCGCCGGAAATTCTGTTTCTTCTCACTCAGATCCTTCAACAACGGATCCACTACTAAAGTCGACGGCCGTTCTTCCCCCGACATCACCGTAAATCCAGGATGAACTGTTGTTTCTGCTACTATATCCGATGATTCACCTGTGAAGCGTATCAATCCCACAAAGGGAAGAAAAAAAAAACTTAATTGCTTCTTCCTATGACCTCCGTAATTAAAGCTAACAACCAAGCACACTTTGCATGTGAATACGTAGGGTAGCATTTAAGTCGCTGACCCAAATTTCAGAATTTTCAATTTATTGATAATCCAAGAGCAATAATGGAAGCATAATTATTATAAATGTAAGATAATGCGTTATAATACTTCAAAATTCAAATTTTTTATATGGTTCTTAATATTTCATGAATCAATTTAAATTTGGAGAGAGAAAAAAAAGACAGATCAGTGCTTTGAAAACGAAAGAAAGAGAGAGAGAAGCAAGTTGACAGTAAAATGGAGGTTTATTCCACACGACTTTTACACTTCTAAGCAACAATTAAGAAACACGCTTCCCACACAGCTAAAAATATAGCACTAATCAGTTTTGCCCATAAAAACACACAGAGAGACAAACATGCATGAACACCTGATCAGCGAAAGAGTAGAAAATCACGAGAAATGCGTTCAAATCTAATTTCAGAGATTTAGAAAAAAACAAAAAAACTATAATGCTAATAACACCAAAAATTTAAAAATTATATATATATATATATATGTATGATGGGGAATTTACCGGCGATGATTGATCTGAGTTGAAAGATCGGACGGCGGAGGAAGAAGTGGGGTGATTTTGGGGGTTGGTGGGAGAGTTTAATGGAGCAGTGAATAAGGAAGCTGAGATTGACTGATATGTCTATTTGTCTAAACAGAGACAGAGAGAGGATGAAGGTGATGTGGAGGTTCGGAATTTGAACAAGAGGTTCGGTGTATCCAAGCCTTCGGTTTATCGACTTGACAGATAGCATTCTGGTTAGGAAATAGGTATAGGTTCGGGTTTTACGAGCCTCGGGTTTTGGGACAAAGGACAAATTTCGAACCTGGACATAAATTGACCTCAGCGCGGCAAATCTGAAATTTTCATCTAAGGAACCAGATCTCTCCACGTGGAGTGAGTTATTTGCAACCGTCAGATGGTCTAAATAATTATTAAAAGAAAAATCTTGATTATTTTCAAATGCAATTGGATGTGAAAATAATCAAGTTTATTTAGGAAAATAATTTACTTCCTGTCAGAGATTTGTTTGACTATGCTTAACTATAGTAAGACAAGAAATCCTGAATATAGGAAAAAAGGAGGGATTAGAAAATAGTCAATGATTTGAATGAAGGAATTAATTTATTGATTCTATTAAAGGAAAAAATCTCAAATTATTAATTTAAATTAAATATTATAATTATAGTTTTTTTATTTATTATTTAAATCAGCATGATCCATTTGTACACCAACATATTCAAATGCAGAATTTATTTGTATATCAAAATATATAAGGGAACCATTTATATATCGAAATATATAAAAAGCATGACCCATTTGCATACAGAAATATACAAGTAGACTCAAACCAAATTTCTTATATATATGTGTATCAAAATATACAGATTAATAACCAAAGCGAATATAAAGTTTGCTATGTGGCACAATTATACAAATTATAGCTATGATATATATATAAGATTTTTATGTTTGTTATTTGTGAAAGTTGTTATTAATTAAATTTTTTTTTGTATGAAATAGCAAATTATTAATTCTAATTAAATGAATAGTCTGCAGCAAACATCTCATTTTTTTTGTCATCTAATTTGATATACAATTAGTCATTTTTGATATACAATTACTCATTCGGTAAACAAATGTATAAAATGTGTTTGTGTTTATATAAGCAAGAAAAAAATATATATACAGATACAAATACATATATTTTCATCATATACACTTAGAATTATATAAATATATATCTTATTATACAAATTATAATGTATAAATAAATCTATACAAAACTAAACAATTTGTATAAAATTGAATGTATCTGGCAAATTATACAAATCAAAAGCTCTAGATCAAACATAAAATTTGTTAGGAAGTGCAATTATGCAAACTAAAACTATAACATATAAAAAATTTATATTTACTATGTGTGACTATGATTTTGTAACTTAAAGTTTGTAATAGTTGATTTTATTTATATATGTATATAAATATTGAGAAAATGTATCGAGTTTTAAATATTGGAACATCAAACCTATGCAGTTACATCAAGTGAAAATATTCTTAAAAATTAGTACCACAAATTGACGTCAATGATTTCTCTAAATTTACGAAAAAAAAGTAAAAATATAATTTCATGTGAATATACTTTATAAAATGATTATCACTAATAGGCTATTCCTCAAAACATAAGTATTTTGTTAGAACTTTTAACTTTATACCCTAAAACCTTATTCAAATTTCGAATCAGTGTTTCTACTCTCAACAATAGGCCCAAACAGGCCCACAATCTCTTCCACGGACTGGGCTTCACGTTGGGATTTTGTTCACATACGTTGGGCGGGGTTGAATCCGTAAACTCAAAACTTTATACTTACTTTTATACTTGAAAAAAAAAACTATTTATTTTCATAAAGATTCTTTTGTTGGGGAAGGTATCTCTTTTTGTCACGTGGCTTGCATGAACAAGGTTTACTAATGAAGCAAAGAATCCATGGTTATATAATCTTAGGTTTTTACTTTTAAGATTTCACATGTTAATATATTATAAACATAAATACATAATTTTTTCTATTATATTTATGCCTCGATAGGTAGATTAATCATACATGTTAATTATATCACGTATTAAGTAAACATCATATCAATCTCCTTTTTAAAATATCGATAGATATAACTTTACGATGCATTACTAATTAAGATTTATGTTTCAATTCTAGATATTCTTTGTCAATTATTTTGATTAAATTAATAATACTCTCTTATTTTATCTTTAAAAATAATTAGAGATATAAAAAAAATAGATTAAATAATAAAATATTCAACGAACCATACAAGAACTAAAATATTTATGAGGTTGAGAGATCCAATTAGTGAATTACTATGTTAGAATTGAAAAGTCCATGAGTCCAATGATCAAACTTGAATGCTACACTTCAAATAAATAGAATACTTAGTCAAACATCTTTGTCTTTTAGAGTAGTATATATAACGAATATTAAATGAAAAATAACTAATAAAATTTATCTATATTTATACAATTACAATAGCATATTAGTATAGTTTATTAAATATCTCTGAAGAGAATAGAATATATACAAGAGAGAAGACAAAAAAAACATGGTAAAGTAATAAAATATATAAAGCAAATAAAACAATTACTAATATTAATTTAATAGTATTATCAGCTAAAAGTTTAGATGATAGGATTTATATATTTGGTAATATAATTAAATAATAAATCTATTTATAAAGCTTATATCACATATTTAATGATTTAGTAAACATCAAATGCAAAATAATTTTGTTTTCCTCATATGAAGTAATGAATTCAAGTCACGTAAAAAGTAATCAATTCTTTGCTTACTTTCTTCACGATAACATACTGCCATATATATTTTTTTAAGAAAGGAAAATAAATTATGACGTAGGGAAGATCCAATCATGTCAATCCATATAAGATTGGAATAGAAAAAAACAAATCATATTTTATAAACTGAAATGGTAGTTGAAGACGAAGAGTCAATGATCAAAGTTCAAACAGTAACTGCATTAAAAGAGAAAATAAAATTTAATATAAATTATTTCCTCTCATTTTATATTATATATACTTTTCCCTTTTAATCAACTTCAAAAGAAATAATTATATATAATAATAAATTTAATTTTAAATTTGGAAAATGTTTTTTTGAGCTGTATATAATTTTTTTGTGAATTAATAATAAATATTTTGTTTAATTATTTTAAAAATAATTTATAATGTTGGAATCGGGGGGAGCTACCCTTAATGAAGAGGGTTCGACGAAAAACTATATTACTTATACATGGTTAAAATAAGTTCATATCTATATATAGTAGATGTCGAACCCTCTTCGGCTATCTATTTCTACAGATTTTGAACCCCCTTATTGAAAATCCTGGCTTCGCCTCTGGTTGAAATAATAATTTAAAGTTAGAATAGAATATTTAGAATTTGTTATTTTTAATAATTATTTAATAAATATGTAGTTAACATTTATTTAATAAATAAATTATGGTCTAAATCATAATTTGAGACCAAGAGTACACCAACTCAGCACTTTCCTCAATGGAAGTCAAGCTCGTTCCTCGGGATTCTGCTATACATACAAATTTACCATTCTGTCCATTAAACGGAAGGACATAATAGTCATTTCAGAAACCCCTCATGAATCTTCCACCCGTCACTACTACGGCAGTCCCCACTCATCACAATTCCCCCTTTTATAATCCAACACACTCTCTTCCATCCCTTCAACACTCTCCATATCCTCTTCTAATCCTACGCACTCCTCAACTAACCTTACGCACCAGACATACATAAAAAGACTAAATTTTACACATCGGTAATCGCTACCGTGCTCCATTTCTTCTCCGGCAACGGCAACTCGTTGGAAATGGGCGGTGCAGGCGGAAACGGGAACGGTGGAGGGGGAGGGTCGCAGCCGTCGGGTGCGGCTGAGGCGCTGTACTCGGCGGCGAGGATTTCGGTATGGTGGGATATAGAAAACTGTCAAGTGTCTAGAGGATCTGATCCTCATGCGATCGCTCAGAATATAAGTTCTGCGCTTGTGAATATGAACTACTGTGGACCGGTTTCTATTTCCGCTTACGGTGATACAACTAAGATCTCTTCTTCTGTTCAGCAGGCGCTTAATAGTACTGGAATCGGCCTTAATCACGTTCCTGCAGGTATAATTTTTGTTGAGACACATTTTTCCTGTTTGCATCTTTGTTAGTCTGTGTAATTCAGATGAAAATGACTTGTTTTTAGTTGATTTGATTTTTGGTTGAGTCGATCTATGTTTTAAAAGTTGATTTTTGTGTCACTGGACAGGATCGGTTAGATCTCATTGAATTTTGCCTTTATGATTGTTTTGTTTGTGCTGAATATAAGTCAACGGAGTGTTTATGATGGTCTAAAGAGCATGACTGACCCTTTGAATCTATGCAAGTGCCAATCTGATTTTTCTGTGGTAGAATTCACTGTCAGATGCAAAATTGCATTTTTTCCCAGTGAAAATAGCCATGTGTTCCAATTTAAACATCAACGAAAGGATTTTTACTTGGAAAAAAGTATTGATTGTTTTATTTGTTTTAATTTTCTCATCGAACCCACTATCAGTGATAGAGATGGGGTGTTTAAGAATCTGTTTAGCACATACTCAGAACTTTTATGAGTTGCTGATCTTTTGTTTCGGAATTATAGAGCTCATTTTCTAGATCAGGAAGAAATCAGAATAGTGGTCCGCGGTAGATCCATGATTTTAAGTTATCGGATGTGAGTACTACTGCACAGTCCATACTCTTTTATGGAAGTGTGTCCCTTTCATTTTCTCCGAAGGTAGGAAAGAAGTCTTAATTGTAGCAAAACAGCTCAATCTTTTTGGCGGGAAGTTTTTTTTAACGTGTCGGATAATGGGCGTGGATTATGCATATGTGTTTTTTTAAAAACATTTTAAAGTATATATAGTTGGATTTGGCCCCCGCTCCAGTTCCTTCAGTTCTAGTTTGAAATTATGACGTGTGTCTAGTGTCGTCTAGTATTTTCAGTGTTTTGAAAAAAACAACAATTGTAGTGCTTGAGATTTCAACTTGGAACCGTAAGTTGAATTTTTAAACCCCTCAATCACTAAGCCAACCTCTAATTTTATTTTTAGGAGGTTCAAAACTTATGTTATACTTATTTTTTTTTTCAAAATACCTTATGTATACTGTGTAACTTCTTGCGGAGCAAACCCCCTCGCTACCTTCTATATCCGCCCTTGCACGTGTTTACTTAATAATTTAATAGATTTGATATATTTTACTAATTTCTATATTTTTTTACAGTAATTAAAGGATACTCTATTTTTACCATAGTTAAAGGATAGTCTCTGCTGCCAATCTGTATAATCCGTTTACCATTTCTAGCTTCTGAACCTCAAAGTCTGGTGGAAAACCACTATGAACCTCTCTTTTTGTTCTCAATTTGATTAGACCTAAAAACTTTCACGAAAGAATTGCATATAAAGAATTTCAACACCAAGTCAAATTAACGTGAAGCTAGTAACTTCCACCAAAGAGTGGGGAGATTAGCATATATATTTGAGACTGGGAGAATAAGATACTGAATTTGCTTTCTGGCCGGCCGATCGGGCAAAAAAGTCGAAGGATCCTAAAATTTATCAATGGCAAGTTGGCAATTCAGAAGCAGCGGTTGAAATCAAGGCGCATCCGCTTTGTCATCTCAGTTTCTTTTTGTGCAAAGAGATTGAAATGATTCCGCCCTTCTAGCCTGCCTCCGCCACTGCTCAGAATACTGATTTAGTGCATCCATCACTTGAATTTTCTTCCAAATCAGAAGACAAATTAAAACATGTTTCGTTGGCTTTGATGGGAAGGCTCTAATTTTGGCTGAGCTTCATCAGTTTTCTGTGAATGATTTGGAAGAGAGAGAAAATTTACTTTTCATTGGCAGAGAGAGAGAGAGAGAGAGAGAGAGAGGAAGTGAGTTGATTTTTGACCATACTGGTGGCATGTGCTGCTATACATACAACCGACAAAAGTGAGAATTTGGAGCTGATATGTGGTAGCTTAATGTTTAGTAGAATTTTTATCTTAATTGAGTCTTAAGCTAACCCTTGAAGGTATTGTATAGACCAAGTGAAAAGCAGTGTATTCAAGATTCTTATTTTTAACATTTGTGGTTGCGTGATTTTGATCTATTTAGAACTGCTTGGACTCCGTCATGACAATTTTTTGTTCAAATGTGTGCAGGTGTCAAAGATGCAAGTGATAAGAAGATTCTTGTGGACATGTTATTCTGGGCAGTTGACAATCCTGCACCTGCTAACTATTTGTTGATTTCGGGAGATCGTGATTTTTCAAACGCACTTCATCAATTGCGCATGCGCAGATATAATATTCTTCTCGCACAACCTCAAAAGGCTTCTGTTCCCCTTGTTGCTGCTGCGAAGACTGTATGGCTCTGGACAAGCCTTTCATCTGGAGGACCGCCTCTCACAAATAGTGAATCAAGTCAACTTGTTAATAGCAGCTACGGTTCTTTACCCACTTTAGATGCATTATCAACGTCGTCTAGTGACTCCAGTTTGATAAACCAGCTTGACACTTTTCATGAAAACCCGCAAATGAAGTTTAACAATTTGGGAAGGGGTACAGATATTAAGCAGAAGGGCAAACCAGTTCGTAGAAGTGTGAATCAACCCAATATATCACAAACTTCATCTGGCACACAAGAAAATCATAGTGCTGCAAACTTTCATCAACCAGGATATGGATATCCTAAGCAGTTCAATGATTCAGTGGAGTTGCCTGGAGCTCGTAATTCAAGAACTCCTTTCAGTGGGCCTGTACCAAGCAGTGTTCCTGGTAATCCTGAGCCATCCTGGACGAATGGAAACAACTCACAGAACAATTATCAAAACAATTATCCTCCAGGAAGGCCAAACAACCTCCCAGTATCACCGGTGATTCCACCTGGTAATTTCTTACCACCTAATTCGCATGTGCATCATTCACATTCAATGCCTCCTAGGTCTGATGCAATTGGCTACACCTCAGGCCCTCAAATATCTATGCCTGATATGGGTAAGCTAAAAGTCAGTGAAAACTCCAATAATGGTCATAATCGTCCTTTTTCTCAAACGTGGAATGGAGAATCAAGACAACCTCCTAACATCGAGAATTCTTATACAAATACAAATGGGCCTCATAAAGGACACAATTTGCAGAAGAAAACACCATTTTATGTTGAAAAAGAGGTAAACAGGTATCCACATCCCAGCCCTGAGAATCCACCACCGTCATCTATAGCAAATAGCAGTAATGGACCTCTCAATGCTGTGTGGGGAGCTCCAGGATGCCCAAAACCTTCTGATTATGTTCAAGGCCTTATTGGAGTCGTTTTACTTGCATTGAACACCCTTAAAACTGAGAAGATTATGCCTACTGAAGCAAACATCTCTGATTGCATCAAATATGGAGATCCAAAACACCGCAATACTGATGTTAAGAAGGCTCTTGCGCGTGCAGTTGAACAACAGCTGGTAGTAACACGGAATTTAGGTGCTTTGCAATTATATGTTGGTAAAAATGAGAACCTATGGAGGTGTGTGAATCCCATTGGTGGTAATATGAAAAAATATCCCAAAGAAGCATGGGATGACCTCCAGAAATTTCTATCATCTTCTGCCGGACGAGCCGCCATAAGCGCTACTCAGTGCAGGTAATGGGTTCTCATTTAGTTTGAAGCTTTGTGGATGTTTGGGGAAGTTTCTGAAGTTCTTATTTAGGTTCAGGATTATTGCAAACAAATTTTTATCTTTGTAAGGTCCATTAGAATTTTTCCTTGTGTGGTTTTACTTTTCCTTTTCAAATTAAAAAGAAGACAGAAGATGATTCCTATTGTGTATCTTGGCTAATATGATCTAATTTTGAACTTGCTTATTTACATTTTCCTTCACTAGGTTTGAAGCAGCAACAGTTATTAAGAAAATGTGCTTAAAGGAGCTTGCTTTAGGCGAAATACTTCAAGTCTTGCACATGGTTGTTAACATGAAGAAATGGCTTGTACAACCTCAATCCGGATGGCAACCAATTAAGTTTACTCTCGCAGAGATCGTCCCCGATTCAGGGTGGTAGCTGCGACATAAGACCTGCGAGATCTGATTATGGACGGAAGAGATGGCTTATAGGTATTTCTTATCAGTTCCTTCATGAACTTACCGACTGAACTGGTAATAAATCAATCTAGTACATTTCTCCTCTTAAAAGGGTCGCAATAGGTTAAGTTGCTGTATTTATGGTTTAAGTAGATTGTTCTGGAGTAGATATAGTTATAGTTTGGCTGTTTTTATCTTTTTCCCGGGAAATCACTTAGCACTGTGACGGGAGCTTATGTCGGATAAGAAAAACCTTCTGAGGCGTTGGAGTTTGGCTGGTATTATGGAATATCTTAAGCGAGAGATTGCTATACATGGGTGGTTGGTGCTTCATATTTTGGGCTATTTCTTCGTTGCCCGGTTATTGATTATTGATTAAAGGGATCTACAATTGTGGAGAGTCACGGACTGTGATTCTGGACCTCTTTGAGTAACGTATGTGAGAATATCCTAGTTGCTTTTGTATCAAGCATATACATTTTGAATCTAGGCATCTCAGAGCTGTTATCATGTATTATAAAGTTCGTCGAAAAAGGATATGCTTGTTTGGTTCATATTAATGACAAAAGTACTGGTGTTAAAGTAAGTCTCTGAAGCTGTTGGAGGCTTCGAGCTGATTTATTGTTAAGAGTAGTTTTCAAAGGTGTATTGGTGCAGTATGAAGATATTCAGATCTTGCTGACTGGGCAGAGAATCCAATGCCTAAGACCCTCGTGTTTAAACAAACAGGAACAAACAGGACTAAGCGAACAAAAAATATGTGGCAGATTATTGTATTATGATGCATAAATCAGAGTTTGTTCGAAGACTGATAGATCAAAATCCTTTCAACCGTATATCACATTTCACTTGGAATTATGGAAGTTAGAAACAAATGACTACATCCTTGAAGGTATGATGGATAATTTTCGTTATTATCAGGTTGACTTGCATACAAAGAGAATTGTATGCTATCGTCTCACTGCATGCTTTAGGTCTCATTTCCCCTGCTGTTTTAAACTATTGTAGATATGTGTTGTAATTGCTGTAAAAACTTGGAAGGAGTTTATTTTCAGCATAAACTTTTAAAATAAAACTTTTCTGGGTTTTTCTCTGTTATGTTGCAGTGACTTTTTCTTTTGTCTAAATACCAAGAATCATTCAATATAATGGTGGTTGATTCACTTAATTGTGTGTAGGAAAAGAGTTGATTTCATTAGACTATACTCTCTTTTTGTCCTGGGCAATTTAAGAACCATGTTTGGGTTCTTGATCCGATCAGAACCAAAGAAAAAGGTCCCGGGTCCTGTACAGTCTCCTTGTTTATCGTTTTCTCTTAACTCGTCAAACAGGATGGGAGAGTTTTAAACTGACAAGGTTATCTGTCAGAATTTAAGAATGCTTAGTGCAAATTCATAATGATGGGTTGTTACAAGCTAGTAAGGCAGAGACTAATATACTATGTAATGAAGTTGATATATATCAAGTTCAAATTAACCATCACCATCAAGCATGTGTAGTGACGACTTGCGAAAATAAGTTCATTCATTGTTATCCTGTCGTATATCTGAAATCCCTTTATACTTTAAACGAAAAGGTGAACAAAAAAATCATCTTCCAATCAATATAGCAATATTTATATTGCCCAAATCAAATTAATTCACATCATTTAAATTTGTCTAAACGTTTTTATGAAGACAGATGAGGTCAAGGGTCGATTGGGCTAACCAAGCTTGTAATGCCAAAGACGAAGATGTAAACCTCTTTAAATGTGTTTGGATTATAAGTAATTAAATTCTACTACTACAAAATCTTTTATTCAATGTATTTGGATCGTCAATACTACAGAATATTTATTAATTTCAACCAAAAAAACACTCAATATTTTTCGACCGACGGCAAGACAATTTTTTTTCCAATTTTTTGAGGATAACAATAAAGGGTTTCACATCGTTGAATCAAGTTGTTAAGACAATCTATTTTTACAGCGTTATGATAAATTAGTCTACAGCAGGAATGTTAATGATTGATTAATTAACAATGTAAAGGACATTAGAAAAATGAAAATTGATATTTCATGTCGAAGTTAAATTCATCTGATTTTTAAGACCATAAATATAAGGAAGTTAAGACTTAGGTCCTTCATGGTTTTCAAATATTCATGGTCAACTCATATACGTGACATTGTGCGTACAAGACTATTAATGCTCCATATAAATGAACATTGCCACTAGACAACTTGACCATGAACATTTAAAAACTATGAGGGATGTAAGTCTTAATTTCCGTAAATTAATAGTTTTAAAGAGCAAATAACTCATTTTTTTTTTATTTTTTTTTTGGGTGTTTACCATGCTAGAGTTTTCTTTCGTTGGGTCTGTTTTTCATTCAGGATTCACCATTCACCTTTCATGGTGCCCATGATTCTGTTCCCAGGTTAGGATTCAGTTCTGTACCTTTCAAGATTGTCTCCTTCAGTTCAACTTTGTTCGATTACTATATATATGTATTTTTGTATATACTGTACATTTTTTTTAGCTTAATGTTTCCTTTAAGTTGAAACATAAGTGGCCACTGGGGAGGGAGAGCAACTTCAATGGTGATAAAGCTCTCAACTTTAATTCTTCCCAAGAAAATTCCCAAATGGGTTTGTTCAAAACCCTATTTTTCTTCACTTTCTGGTGCTTGTAAAATTCAAAACAATCCAGAATCCAATCAACCCTCTACCAGTTCTTCTGACTTTGAAACCAAGATTCAATTTTTAAAGAATAAGCTTCACCCAGAAACATTAGTAGGCGTTCTTGATTCCACAGCTGATTTGGATTCTTCATTGAAGTTATTCAAATGGGCTTCCCTTCAAAAAAGGTTCCATCACTCTGCTAAGACTTATTTCCAAATTATCTTGAAGTTAGGTATGGCTGGGAAAGTAGATGAAATTGAAGGATTTTGTAGTGAGATGGTAAAGGATAAATGCCCAAATTTTGAACAAGCTCTTTTGGATTTGCTAGATAGATTTGTTAGAAATAGTAGGCTTAGTGAGGCTTTATGTATTCTTTCTTGTTTAAATTTGTGTACCTTAAATCCCTCTATATCTGTATTTAATCAATTATTGGGCGCACTTGTCAAGGAAAAGAAAGAATTTAAGGATGTATTGTTCGTCTATAAAGAGATTGTGAAAGCTGGAATTGCTCCCAATATTGATACCCTTAATTCTCTGATAGAGGCTTTATTTGCTGCTGATCGCGCTGATGCTGCATTGCAGCAATACAAACGACTTCTTAAGAAAAGTTGTAGTCCTAATGGTAGGACTTTTCAGATAATTATTGGTGAACTTGTTGAAAGGGGTAGAGTGGATGAGGCGCTTGTAATTTTAGATGATATGTTTCGTATACAGTGTGAACCGGATTATTGTAGCTTTTATGCTCATATAATACCTTTGTTTTGTGATATGAATAAATTAGATGTAGTAAGGAGGTTGTTTCCTATGATGAGAGCGTCTAAAGTTCTTCCGGATTCATCCACTTATGGGGCAATGATAAAGTGTTTGTGTTGGAATCTTCTCGTGGACGATGCCGTAAAACTTGTAGATGAGATGGTGTATAATGATGTTAGGCCAGATGATGATGTGTTCATGAGTATAATAGATGGATTATGTGAATTGAATATGTTGAGTGAAGCTAAGGAGTTTTTGAATGACAAAGAAGTTGCAAGTGTATTGCCTTACAATGCGCTTCTTGAAGCTATTCTAAATGATGGCACCTTTAATATGGCAAGAGATGTGTTTGATGAAATGTTTGACAGAAACATCACAGATCATTGTTCTTGGAATATCATGATTCAATTCTTGTGCGATAATAAGAGGCTGAAAGATGCCTTGAAATATCTTGGTAGAATGATTGTTTCCTCCGTTAGTCCTGATTCATCTACATATTCTGCTCTCATAGTTGGCTACTGCAAATTAGGTGAATGTGAGAATGCTTTGGCATTGTTTCATCAACTTAGGTCCAAATCTGGGTTATTAGATTTGGTATCATATGCTCAACTTATTGAGTGTCTTTGCCAGAAGGAAGAGATTCGGGAAGCCACCGAAGTGTTTTGCTTCATGTCAACAAAGAGGTTCGCTCTTCGATCGACCTCGTTTGGCAAGCTTATGGAGGGACTTTGTTCTAGTGGGTACACAGTTAGAGCAATCAAATTGCTACCAATTGCATATTATTGTGGTACATTGTCTTCTCCTTCTGCTTACAACAGCATAATGCAAGGCCTATTCAGTTTAGGAAGAGCAACTGATCTCTTTATGGTGCTCTCAAGAATGGTTGTGGATGGTTGTAAGATGGATGGGGAAACATATTGCATTCTTATTCAGAGCATGATTTCGCTTGGACATATAGAGAAGTCGGCTCTATTATTGGATATGATGCTTAGTCAGGGTCTATTACCGAATTCGGAAACACTTTCTAAACTTCTGGAGTATCTGGTGGAAAACACTCAGGTCCGCATGATATTTTCTTCAATAGATAAGCTTGTCTCAGAATTTGAAGTTGTTGATTCATCAATGTACAATATGCTGATAAATAGTCTTTTGAAAGAGGGATACAAAGACAAGGCCTCTTTCTTGCTGGATTTAATGTTGGAAAAGGGCTGGGTTCCTGATGCTGGTACTCATGCTTTATTAGTGGGTTCCAGTGTGGAAGATGAAACAGATGCTCAAAATCCTTCATGTGACAAATTTATCACACAGGATAATGTTGGCAATATACTTTCTGAGGGCCTCCGGAAATTTGATGGACATGACTACAGATTATAATACTATAATTGGGATCTTGTTCCAGTAATCAATTTGACAGATGCGTGCATAAAGATATATGCAGTGCGGTCAAAGAAAATTATGACGTGTAAGGGCTTATCTCGTGGTTGTTGCTGATCATCTCTGTTTCTCACATCATCCATTAGATACCTGCTTCAGTTTTGAAGGGCTAATCAATTTTTCAAAGCATACTAGAAGTAAGTTTTTTTCTGTTATTTTATTTCTTGTAAGCCCTACACATTCTTTTATGTTTTATTACCTCTATAGAGTGAATTATTTTTGTTTTATTTAGTTGATAGTAATCTGAAGATGGCATTAACTTTTCAAAGGGATTAAACTGTTTATCATACTTTAGGAAGTTATGTCTTCTGATAGTTAAACTATAAAAAGGAAAACTTTATGAATTATGATAGTTCAGAGTTTATCAGAAGATACTCATTTTTCTTTAGTCACTTTGCATTTTAAAAATTCAATTACCAATATGTGATGACATTGCTACATAATCCTTTACAGGAGAAATGTTTCAAAATGTTAAATCACAATTTGATCTTTCACTTGCAGACATGAGAATTGAGAATTACTGACTACAGTTAGAACAGCAGGCTCCCTTCAATTTGCTCTACACCTTTGTTAAATGAAAGCATCACTTAAAATGTAGTAATAATTAAAAATTTAACAGCTACTTTTAAGCCTCTCAATAGCTTAATTGTCTAAATGTGATTTATCACTTCACTTTTGTAGCTTGGTATAAGCAACTGTTTTTCTTGTTATGTTATGCTCAAGCAGTTTGGAGGTGAAAAAGATGTCTGCCACTGTGTCACATGTTGGACTTATACATATGATGTAATTCTCACAAAGTTTTGCTGTAACTAATAGCTAAATATCAATATCCGTTATGCAGTGACAGTAAAAGCTGGTATAATATCAACTGTTTAGCATTCCTATCAGCAGAGCTGAACTGTAATGTACCTTTCTTTTTCTCTTTTGGCTGAGATCAATTGTAGTATCTGCTCATATCAGTGCTGGTGAATAAGTTTTTTTCTGTTGGAAGGCACAATATATGCTCAGGGAAGTTCTAGCTCAGCTAGAAGGAATAAGAAGGGAGATCAGAACACTGCTTAGCTAGTCACTCGAGCTGTGAGTTCCGCGATTACTAGCTTTCTCGTTTTAGCTATTTCACAAACCACATCATGTATATAGGGAGCTCACACATTCTGTACATCGTAGTCCAAAACACAAATGAGTGAAATACTGAGCCTTTTCTGATATTATTGCTCATTTCGTGTGACAGTTTAATGCAAATTTGTTGTTTTCCTTGTCAAAATAAGATAAACTCAGTTGGTTTGAAGGATGGTCATCTACATGGATTATCTGGGATCTCCTCAATGCCTTTTGTGGTGCGCACAAGGTGCTCACATGAAGGGCAAAGGTCATAGCGGCTGCGATTTATTTTTATCTCTACTTGAATGAACACTTGTTAAAGAAAAATTTGCAGTCATTCAACTTTGCATAATTTGGAACTGAAATATTCTGGATTAGTATACTAGCTAATTAGTTAATATATTCATAGTTTAATTAAATTATCATTCTACTATCTTACCATCATAATTATGTGCCGTAGATTTAGAATTTGTATAATTCGGCTCCTAATTGTACAAATTTAGAATTTTTATAATTTGGTTCCTAATTATATAAATTCATAATTTGTATATGCTTACCCTAGCTTGTATATAATTGTACTGTTGATATATTTGATTTATACAAGTTCTGAAAAATTTCTAATATAAAAATACATAATTTGTATATACTAATTATAAAATATAAATATTCATAGCAAATAAAATGTAAATATTCATAGCAAATAAAACTATATTATGAAACGTAATTAGACAAATTATCTATAGTTTAATAAATTTAATCTTTTTGCTATTTATAAAATTTCTTTTTTACCCAACATTTTTTCATCGTTAATCATGCACACCAAATGAGCAATGGAGGATACGATACAGCTTTTTTGAATTATCTTAAAAATAGTGTTTCCTTTGTTCAATAATAGTTGTTTATTATATAAAAAATAATTATTTAATAATACTTATTTTAATTAGAAAATCAAAGAGGTAATTTACTTTTAGTGTCTATTTTATCCTTGCTATTAACTTAAAATTAACTTAATTATTCAATTTTCAAAATTACTTTTAGAGTGTTCTTTTAATTTTATTCTTCATTAGTTAGTATTGAAATTAGTAATATTAATTAATAGTTAGTTATTTCAATCATAATTTGACAATAATTCACAAGGATAAAAACAAAAAACTAGGTTCAATTTATGTCTTCATATATTTTTCTTAAAGGGTGTGAAACACCTTAAAAATTAAGTTAATATGAAATGGAAAGAGTATTATTTATCATCTAATACATTTTTTAAAGCACTAAATGTAATAAAGTCAACTTAATGTTATCCTGATTTATTGTTTATTAAGGGTGTACCAAGTCAATAATGGATAACTATCGTTATATATTTGCAAATACTTCCCAATTTTAAAAGTAATTTAAAAATATTTTAAAGCCAATTCAAATATAATACACCCCTTCAAACGGTGTCGTTTGGCTGGACTCTCTCTCGTCTTGCTCAACAATCCCCAATATAGAAAACCCTAATTCAAGAACACAGAGTCCTTTTTCACTCTCCTTGTGCAGAAAAAGAAAACCGGATTATCAGAATCTCTCACTATATACATGAAGTTGCTCTTACTTTTCCCCTGTTTCATGTTCCGATTTCAAAAATGACGAAACAAAACTTTCCTAACAGCTCCACTGTCGCCCCTCTCCCCGTCCCTACCACCTGCGGCAACTGCAACGTCGAGGAACGGTGGTTTCTCCACAACGTCCGCCACAGAGGATTATACCGTCGACTTTGCACCAACTGTGTCCTCAGACTCCACATTCAATCGTTTTGCCCCACTTGCTTGCTCGTTTATAACCCTACCCCTCCACCTAACGCGGCTTCAAACGGCCTTGTTTCTTGTTCCAAATGCTATTCGTATTCTCACAATTCTTGTGTGGGTGTCAACCCTCCTCACCCTTATCATTGCCCCCTTTGTGTTAACCCTAATACCCCTGTTTTTTCACTTAAGAAGGGAAGAGAGGTTGGTTTGGGTAATGAGGAGTCCAGGGTTATTGATATGAAGGCGGCTAAGGTTTTATTAGCGGCTGCCAAGATCGCTGCTGGGACTGTGACTAAAGCAGCTTTGGCTGCTAGGGTTGAGGCGGAGAGGAGGGCGAAGGAGGCGGCGTTTACTAGGAAAAGAGCTAGAGAGGCTATAGACCATGTGGCTTATCTTACGGCTAGGGATAAGCTGAAGAAGAAGGATGTATTGCAGTTTCCTTCTAATGGCCCGGGATTGGGTTATGGCAATGGGATTAACAGAGGTAGTAATCAATGCCTTAGTATGGTGGTTGCAGCTATGCCTTTGGAGGAGGAGAATGTCATGAATGCGGAGAGGTTGGATGGCTCTTCTGAGGTTTTAGTACCTTTGAATTCTGTGGACTTGAAAGGGCAGAGTCCGATCCTGGGGTTGCCAGGTGAGAATAATGGATCTGCCATGGATGTGGAGATGAATGGGGTAGCAATGGTGACCCCTTCACCTGCTATTAGGGGAGGATTAATGCAGAATCATACCGGTGCTATTGGAGTTGAGCACGAGAAGTCTGGGGAATTGGTGTGTGAGAATGGCCAAATGGAGATGATAAACCACGGAATGGTGGCTGAAAAGGATCAAGATCCGCGAATGGTGAATTCCAGTGCTAGGAAGGGGAATGGTAGTCTCCCTCAGCTATAATTGTAGCAGGAAAACTGGTAAGATTAAGATGGGGTTGAAAATATGTTGATTTGTGTAATCAAGTTATGATTTTGCGATTACTTGTGGGGTAAATGCCTTTTTCGCAGGTTACTTGGCTCGCAAAGGCTAGTGTCTGGGCATTCAATCTATTAGAATGTGAAGACTGGGATATGGTTGGTGTGGGTTGTTTTTGTTAGACTAAGGATATTATTCCGTACAGCATTTTATTGTGTAGAGATGTTCTTTGTACTTCTAACTAATGAAAGGTCACTTCCATGCGGTAGTGCTTCCCTAAATCTGCTCAGGCTTGTTTTTTAGTTTGGTGATCCCTTGCTTACATGCTTTCTTACATTATTTACTGTCATTGATAAAATTGTTGTGCTATTGAGCTTGCTATTAGTGTACTTGAATTGCAGCAAAGTTGCAAGGCATAATATAAACCTCTCCCTCTTTGCTTTAATTTGATTTTAACATCTGAATGTGGAAGGAATAGATGCATTGCATGTTCTTTTGCATCTTTTTGGCATTCTTTTGAGTGTATTGGAGTAAATAATAATCTGAACCTAGGAATATCTACTGAGCAGAAAACTGAGTGCGTGTATTCCAAGATGAATTTTAGCCGGATGAAAACTTGTATTCTTGTTTAATTTATATAAACTATATTTTGCCTGAGCCAATCTGAAGAAATCTATATCTCAAAAGCTCAAAGAAGGATTGTGGAAAGAAGATATATAATTGAAAGGGTGGGCATCATTCTCTGCGGGATGATTATGCCTTTCCATGTACTTGTGAAGTTACCGCGAAACTAAAGTGAGATTCTCTTATTCAGCTCAGGTTGTTACTGATGATTCAGCCATGTTCTTTTATTTTGTCCTAGGTCAAGTAAGATAGTTCCTTCTGTTTATTGTATTGAACCTAAAGAGATTTTAGAATTTTGGCAGGTTGTAGAGTTTCTCTGGATTTGAATCCGTGGAGCTTTTCTTTTTTTAACTTCTCCTGAAGGAGGAGAGCACCATGAATCTTAGTAGTTTCAGAGTAGGCAGATTGTATATAGGAGGTTCCACTTTCCATTTTGGCTGAAATTTTCCTTTTTAAAGTATGGGCGTGTATATGCTTTCAATTGGCCATATGACTACTGTCAGATTCGCGTTATAGGAGGTTTCAGTTTCCATTTTAGTTCTAATGAGCTCTTATTCCCAAGCTTTTGTAATATGCATTAGTGCTTGTTCTGAATGTTTAATCATCTCTCTTTGAGTTTCCTCGGTTGCACCTTTTCATTCACTAAATCTCTTTTCTTGTATGACTTTTCTATAAGAGCATTGACACCCAATCGCTCCGTCTCCTAGTCTTAACAATGGAGATCAATTTATGTGTCAGCTAACTCTTCTAGGTTTCCCTCTCACCAGTGCTTAGGCATTTAAGATGATATGACCTTAGTTTTGCTGCTGCTGGTATCCGATCCGTGATTTCTCATGGTATTTATCTCAATTTCACTGATCGCTAGTTCACATCCTTGGACAGACGTTTAGTTCACAACAAGGATCGCGTCAATAAAATTTTGCATATTCATGCTCCTATTCTTCCTCTCTCCCTTCCAGTTTCCTGCCATTTGAGAATTCATGATTAGTTCTTTATTATATAAGGGGGGGGGGGGTATTAGATTCAGTTGAAGTGGATCCACTAGAATCTCTTTGAATAAAATGAACCCAAACATAGGTAATTTGCCAGAATTTTAAGGGTTAGGCTCAAGATAATTTGAATTGGGTTCAATCTCAACTCATTCAAGCTTAACCCATTTGAAGAGAATTCTCAATTGAGGCCAATTCATTCTCTAATTTTAACCCGTTTTAAAACTTTTTATTAAGATATGTACCTATATTGAAGGTATGAATTATTATCTATTTAACATCTTTTAGAATTTATCTATCCATTTGTTACTTTTTTAACAAAAATTTTTTGAGCGGAAATTTAAATTGTGATTATAAAAGTTTAATATCAATATATTAAATATCGAGATTAATCGGCTCAAATTAGGCGGGTCAAGATCCAACCCGTTCTTTAGCCCATTTGAGCCCAATTCATTTGAGTCCAAAGTAAATTTGGGCGGGTTAAAACCCAACTCGATTTCTATTCAACCCATTATAATATTTTCAATTTTAACCCAACCCGCTCATTTGACACCCCTAATATATACACTCATACTTCATTCTATTTCACCACATCCACATCTTACAAGTTTTTGTTGCCATGGTCATTCTCTCTTTAATTTGTAGCTGCAATTTGAAATCATATCACCAAACTGATGCTCATTCCCCCCATAACAGCCCAGGACCAGGCCCATCAATAAGATTCAAAGGTTTAATGAGTCTATGAAGGGTATAGTGTTATTATTTTAGTATTTAATAGGGTATAGTGTCAACACTTTCAATATTTAGTGATAATGTCAAAATTTTATCTTATTATGTATTTTAATTATATTTTAATTATTTTGTTTAATTAAAAAGAATACATAATTTATATAACAAACTAGAGCTATTTAGGGGAGAGAAAAATTATAAAAACTAACAGATGTTTAAAACTCTCAACATCAGTTACAATTTATTCAAAATCTTAACGATATATCTGTCCATTATTCATGATGTTCATTAAAAAGAAAAATTGATGCGAGGTTTATGTTTTGGAGAATAAATTGGGTAAATGATTTTTGGAAAATAAATACAAACGAAAAGTCAAAAATCGGGTATGATTTAGTTAATTAATCCTTATATGTTTTGTATTTGATTATGATTTGATGCGATTTTATTTGTATAATAATTATTCATATGTATTTGCGTTTTGAATTATTATAGATTTTAATCAATGCAAATATCTTTTTTTTCCTGTGTTTGTTGACATTGTTTTTTATTTAATCCAGATGTACTGATATATTGTTAAAATAAAGAGTATTCTGATTTGAAATTATTTTTTTAACTTTTGTATAAAAAATTATATATCCAACAGAATATGTATTTGATGTATCAATTGTTTAGACAAGGAATAATGTTCGAATCGTTTATTTGAATTACTATTGTAACTTTATTGTTTTGTATTCTTGATACAAATTAATGGTAATGTCATTATTTTCGTATCTAGTATTGACTATGTGATTTTTATTTTTTTTACTACAAAGCATATATGGGCAGCATTAGTTTTATAATAAAGCATTCTGGACATTGGACTGAAGATAATTGCTATGTTGATTACACAACTTAGGCAATTATGATTAAAGATTAAAAAAAAATCAAAATGAATAAAAAATAAAAACAAAACTCAATATATACTTCCAAATTTATGAATACAAAAAACATTGAAACTATGAAATACAAAAATAAATACTAACTGTGGTACATTGACATAACTATCACAAAAAAAAACAGAGTACAAAATGAATTTATGGATATATACTGACAGAATACAGAATACAATATACAATTCCAAATCTATGGATACAAAAATACAATAAAACTATGAAATATAAAAATACATACTGACTAAAACATCAATAAAATTCAATATACACTTCCAAATCTATGAATACAAAAAAATTTAAAACTATAAAATACAAAAATAAATAATAACTACAACATAATGAAAATTCCATATACACTTACCAATCTATTCGATAATAGTAAATACACAATCAAACTTATAAAATGTGTTACATTGACATAACTTACAAAAAAAAAAAAATAGAACACAAAATACAATAAACATATTAAATACAAAAATACATGCTAACTATAACAGTGAATACAAAAAACATTAAAACTATGAAAATACAAAAATAAATAATAACTATAACAGGATGAAAATTCCATATACACTTACAAATGTATTCGATAATAGTAAATACACAATCAAGCTCATAAAATGTATTACATTGACACCTAACACACACACAAAAAAAATAGAACACAAAATACAATAAATATATGACATTTTTAAAAAATTCCCAATACAAAAATACATAGTAACTATAACAGACTAAAAATTTCATATACACTTTCAAACGTTCCATATCACTTCCAAACGCATTGTAATATTTATTTTTTTGAATCTTAAAAATTACTAAACAAATTAAACTAAACATGCAATACACAGCACATGCAAAAAAAAAAAATACCTCTTCTCCAAAAAAATGGTTTTCTTCAACTTCATGGTTACGAATTTGTGTGGAATTTTGCACAACTACGGATTCAGGCATTTTTTCCGTCGTATATCCTCCTTAGATTTAGAAGTGGAACCTACATTGTTATTTATTTCTTGAGTGAAAAAAAAATTAAACGATAAGAACTCGGAAGAACTGCTCTAGTAACTCTCTTGAAAGCGTCCATTGAAGAGATAATTTTGTATTATGAAACCCTAAAAAATATTTTAAGAACAACAACAAATAAAAAAAAACACTAAAATCAGTAAGTAAATCAATAAGGAATATGAAGAACATAATACCCAAATCAATGTGAATCTTCAAATCAAATCTTGAAACGAAATTAATTGAGAATGATAGAAAATAGAAAAATTCGAGAATTTGTGGAATTGATTTTGGAAGAATGTTAGAGAGAGAAAATAAAAAGTAGCGTAAGAAAAGAGAGAATAAATCTGGGGAGTTGATTATGAATAAATATATAGAGAGAAATTGATAAGGTTAATAAAAGAGAGATGAGGGAGAAATTGATAAGGTTATAATAAAAGAGAGATAAAATTTAAAATATCATTAATATCTATCCAATTACATAAAAATAGAAAAATATGTAATCTATAAGAGAGAGAAAAAAGGTGTACATAATGAGAGAGAAAATATTAATAATATCAGAATAATTATTTATTTTTAAAATAATGACATTTTTGACATGTTTACTAATATTATTAAAGTATGGATATTATCACTGAATAAGTTAGTTTTTTTGATTAGTTAGCTAAATTTTCCATGTATTTACTATACATAGATATAGTTTTGAATAATTCCAATTAGCAGCTACACTATCCATTCAATAGTTTATTTCAATCTAAGAGTGTATTTCCCAATCAGCGTATTTTTAAGCACTGTCTCTATTGGTTATTACTAGGGGTGTCAAAAATGAACCCAAATATAGGTAACCTGCTCAGAATTTTAAGGGTTGGGCTCAAGATAATTTGAAGGGAAACTTACATAAATCTACTATAATAAAAAAATATTTACCATTTATAGCAATAATATTTTTTTTCACTTGATCATTTTTAATTCATTTATAATACAAGTTTAATTCATATTATAAAAAACAATTTTTATTCACATATAATACAAATTTTAATGATAGATAATTCATTTATCACACATTTTAATACATTTATAATACAATGTGTCAAATTTTTACCAAACAAACATAATATATTTTTAAAAACAATTATAATTCATATGTAATTCATATATATTGCATACATAATTCACTTTTAATACATATTGCAGATTTAACATAGTATTGCTATAAATGGTAATAAATAAGAAGTATTGCTAAAATCAGTAATTATTTATTAAAATGTATCAATTCATGTAATTTTTCCTAATTTGAATTAGGTTCAATCTCAACCCATTCAAGCTTAATCCATTTGAAGAGAATTCTCAATTGAGCCCAATTCAATCTCCAATTTAATCCCGTTTTAAATTTTTGTATTAAGATATGATCCTATATTGAAGTAATGAATTATTATCTATTTAACATCTTCTAGGATTTATTTATCTTTTTTAACAAAAAATTCTTGAGCGAAAATTCAAATTGTGATTATAAAAGTTAAATATTAATACGTTAAATTATTGAGATTAATCGAGTCAAATTGGACGGGTCAAGACCCAACCCATTTTTAGCCCATTTAAGCCCAAAGTAAACTTGGGCGAGTCAAGACCCAACTCGAATTCTATTCAACCCATTTAAATATTTTTAATTTCAACCCAACCCGACCATTTGACACCAGTAGTTATTACCCCTTCAAACTTTGCATATAACCCCAAACTAGCAGCTTTCCCTCTTTTTTATGGATGACTTCTTTTCGAATTCTCTCCAAATTCAAACTCAACAATGCTATGCGTTCTCTCCCTTGACAAAGCATTGTTGTCATGGCTCGAATGTTAAAGCATTATTGGTAAAATTGCTTGAAACTGTACAATATTTATTAAAAAAATTACTATCAAGTAAAAATTAAAAAATCTAATAAATTCTATCAACTTTTAATATATGGACAAATAAAAACAAATGAGAATCACAAAAAAAGAGAGAAAGCAAGCTGAAGAAAGAAATATAATGCACATAAAATAAAAATAAAAATCATCATTTTTTGAGTTTGAATAAATTATGTCCATTAGGATGACACAATTGATTTGGAGGATCGTCATTCACATGAATAACTTGGATCGTTCCCCCCTCAATGCATTCTAAACTGAGTATTTCATATAGAGCTTACATAGCACGATTTACATTTTATGTATAGTTTACATACTATACATAATGACGGATTTACCATGCACGATAGAGACGTGTTGGAAAGATAACAACCTAAAATGTTATTAATAAAACTTATTTTCTCTACATTTCAATTTCTGAATTAAAAAGAAAAAAGAAACAAACAAACAATAGAATTCAAATTTCAGATAAAAGAAGACAAAGTTACATCATCAGAGGACATACAAACCATAAAATATTTTGCAATTATACCACGATTCAAATTGATATAGCCACAAAAAATAAGTAAAAACACATGATTTTCGTTGAGATAGTCCAAGAAAATGTACGAGCTATTGCTTGCCAAATATGTATCCATATAATTGATGGCATACCCAACATCTTCCAAAAAATTGATATGTGATGTCACTCTTTTTAACCAATAAAAAAATGGTTGAACCCATCGTTTGTTTTTTAAAATTGACACCAAATGTTACTTATATATTTTAATTGGATTTTATTTGTTTTAGACACCTAATATAATATTTCGTAATTTTAACACTTTTTATTCACATAACATAGTGTGTGTGATACACACTAGCTGGAGTAAAATTGTTTTCTTCTTCTTCTCCATTTTCTAGCCATCATTTTCCAAACTAAAACTTTTTCTATGAGAAAATAGATTTATTGATGCCACAAATACAAAAGTAAATTTCTAACCACAAGATTTACAAGAAGTTTAAATTAAAGCGCCACCAAACACACTACTTTTTTATGTATTTGAATCCCCTGCATATACGAGAATTGCACAAAAAAAAATTCTTCCATTATTAATTATTAAGTGATTTATAGAAATAATAACGAAAAAATTGTGCTTTTTAATTAAAATTTTTAATGTAATTAAATTTTTTTGAAATGTTTCTTGAAATGACGATATGGGTGGAAAAGAGGTTAAGATTGGGCTGGATGGTTGATGGGGGTGGGGGTGGGGTGACGGGGTGAAGAGGACAATCTGGTGGCCGGGGTGGAGGAGCGGTTGGGATGGGTGGGGGTGGAGAGGACGATTTAGTAGCTCGTAGAGGAGCACTTCGGGTTGGGTTGGAAAATATTATTTGGTGGGGTGGAACGGTTGGGGTTGGGGTGGAGAGGACGATTGGGTTGGGTGGGGTGAAGAAGACGATCGGACACCGGTGAATTGGTGATGAATTTGTTTTAAGAAAAAAACTATTATTTGAGCTTAAAATGCAACTTGTCATCAAATAGCCACCACTTTTTTTTCTATTCAAAAGTCATTATTTGAGAATTATTTATTTATTTATATACGTCTTGTGTGTGTACATATATATATATACACACATATATATTACTCACTTCTTCTTTAATTCGTCACTTTGACACATTATTGGAGAGTGTATTACACACTTAATTTATATATTTAGGTGATTGTCAATAAAATATCAAATTGATATACCATAATCCTATATAAGTTGTCCAAAATAAATAAAATTTAATTAAAATATCTATGTTAACCTTACTTCCCAACTTTAGAATATAATCAATTCAATCTAAAAAAAATATTTGAGTTTTTTTCTTGAAGAATTTCATAGGAAAAGATATTCTTAGATTGATTAAACAAAAAGAATATTAATAAGGATAAATTAGTCAAAGTGTAAATTTTTCACATTGATAAGAACATATTTAAATCATGAGTACATGTCAAATAATGATCACCTATTCGATCCATGCAATGTTATAGCTATCATGTTAAGTATTCTACTTAGGCATTATGTTAGCAAAAAAAAAAAAACTCAAAACAAATGATGGGGCCCTGCACAGTTGTGTGTCGAACTGTCGATCCCCAATTATTATTCTGTACCATTATCAAAGAATATATCCTTCTTTTTTTATATTTTGAAAATTCAAAGTGATAATAAGATTGCGACTTAATGACAATGTTTTTAAAAAAAGTTACTATATATATATATAATTTCTATGTACTAAGAGGATCGTTTAGTTGTAAGTTAGGAAAGTGAATTAATTATTTATTAAAGTTAATATAATTAGTACTATATTTGATAATGTTTATGTTGTTATAGATAAAATTTTATATATAGAGTATGGTGTATAGTTACTGGTTTTAAAATGTCGCATAACTAAATTGATGTATACGTTATGGTAGAATTTATTACTATTTTTTTATGTAGAACAAAAGATAATAACTAAATTGATGTATAAATTATGATAGAATCTATTACTATTATTTATGTAGAACAAGAAATAAAGTTAATAACTACTACATAATATTTAAATATTACATAACTAATTTATACAGTGTTGATATTTAACAATAGATTTTCAAAAGATTTGTTAGCTACGAGCAATATAGTATTAAATTAATGAAGAAATTCATAATTAATCTATAGTTATATATTGAATTTATAGTTTATACTGATGTTGTCTCACCTTCTGTACAAGATAACATATCCTGAATTTAATATTAAAAAGTGCAATAAATAATTTCGAAACTAAATAGTACTACATATTATCAAATGAAAAAAAAATATTAAATTTTAAAATTATTGTATCTTTATACTACTGGTGACTCGTTTAATCCAAATTTAAGATAAAAAAGACAAGTTATATCATGTGAGGACAGTGAACCTATAATATACAGTATAATTATGTAGACGAATCAGTGGTCTCAGTTGGGGATGGGATTGCACGTGTTTATGGATTGAACGAGATTCAAGCTGGGGAAATGGTTGAATTTGCTCGCCTAGCGGTCTTTTTCATCTCGTAAAGCGGTATTTCTCTCTTTTATCATCTCTTCAAGGACATAGAGCTTCGGTTCCCCTTCTTCCTAATGGGCTACGAGGACCCTAGGACTCCATCTCTATGTTCGCTAAACTTGCTTCCTTTCTTGCTTTCATGAAGCCGACCTTAACAGACATCTCTTCCATTTTCGTAGATGGAAGATCCGGTGAATCAATTCAATTAGATGCCGCTTACCTAGATGCGGTGCTTGTCCCTCGAAGCGAAGGTAAAGACCAAGACATTGGGGATTCTGAATCTGACCGCACTTTCCTCAGGTCGAACGGCTATCGATCCTGGCCCGATGAGGAGTGATCTTTCCCTCTTATGAAAGCCGGTATCTCACTTTCGAAAGAGAGTCTCGACGTGGCGGTGTACACGTAGCTGCATCTCCATTCTCAGAAAGCTTCAACTTTCCCACGTGTGCGCAAGCTTGCGAATAGTTTCTGCGATCACTCTACGTAATTTATTAAACCGGTTTATGCTTGTAGCTACCCCGGGCAGGACGGGACTCACGGGGGTTGGGGGGAGCCTTCCCCCAGGGAAAGCCTAATAAGACTCATTCTAATACTTGAGTTCAAGCTCCTACTTCGAAGTAAGCCTATGGGTTGTTTCGAAGCTTAGTAGCTAAAGCGTACTTGCGTGTTAAAGGGGGGACTCTCCGTCTAAGTGGTTAATCCGACGAGTCAATTCTCAATGATGCAACAATAGCGCAAAAGCAGGCGGCGGAGATCCGCAAAGTTTTCCCACAAGCCTCTGATGCCTGCATCATCCAAGGGTTCTTTTCTCTTTTCTTCAAGCTTATTTCACAATTACTCCACTTCCCTTCCTTGCTTCGAGGAGGTTATATAATAGTAACAGAAGGAGACAGGTATAGAATAGAAGTCCGCCCCAGTCACTAAACCTAGCTCACCAAGCCTTAGGAGTGCTCCGCCGTGGGCTTGTAGCGGCTCAACTTAGGAGTAGGGGCTGACGAGCTTTTTCCGCAGGCTGCTATGCTAGTTGTAGCGCGGTAGCGCTTTACTAATATAATAGAAAGTCAAGTTAGTGTTATGGTGCAGCGGAAGTCCCCCTCTCCTTACAGTCAAGTGGCTGAACGCCCCTCGAATCTTCCTTGAGTTGACGTCACTGGGACTGAAAACAAAAAGGATAGGAATGAATTGAATAAAGAAAGAATATATAGAACCTTGAGCATTTTCTCTTCTCGGCAATGGTTGAGAGTAAAAAAGGGGTATCCGCATAGAAGGATTGCTCTTTCTGCCTTTTGAACGAATCTAGAACCTCAATTAGCAGATTCATTAGAAACCTTTCTTGAGGAACAGTGGACCTAAGCAAAGGAAAAGATCGACCGTAAAGAAGAAGGGGAGCTGAGGTCCAATTCATCTCGTAGGCTTATTGTAGAAAGGAAAAATTTCTTTTTCGCTTTTAAACCTGTTTGCATAGGCTCGTGCACTGATTTACGTTCAATAATCCCAGGGGCTTCATCTAAGTAGAGTGAGTCACCTGTATGTTAGGTAGTCTCCTCACTAAACACAAGTAAGAGCTAGCTTGCATTGAGAATGAGGGCCCTCCTAAGGACTTGTGATTACGGAAGAACCTTTTCATAGAGGAGAGCGATAGGCCGGTTTGAAGAGCAAGCTTGAAACTTCTTTATTTACTATATTTGAGTCTTTGGAGTACTTTAGGATTATATTCCGCGCCGAGGATTTGTGCTTGTGGGCCGGGGTGAATATTGCAGACCAAAAGCCCATCTGGCCGATCTCAAGCTGGATGAGAAGGCAAACCAACCCTCCGAAGAAGAAAACTATGACTAATTAGACCGTTAGTGACCAAATGACAACGTCGACATAGGAAAAGAAGGTGAGATTCTCCAACTGATGATTTTTCTGTTTCGGATGTGAAGGCTTAGGCTTCCATTTTTGTTCTAGGGTTTCTTTATTCGCCGGCCCCTGACCTGCCTCCGATTACTGAAAGTGAATTCGTTTTCAATTATCTGTCCTCTCAATGCTCTAACGCCCACACCGGATATGGACCGAACTGTCTCACGACATTCTAAACCCAGCTCACGTACCGCTTTAATGGGCGAACAGCCCAACCCCGCGTCCTTGCACGGCTCGGCTCGTTCTTCGAGCCCTGCTTCTCCCTTCCCCCTCTCTCCGTTCCACTTCTTCCTCAATCCACTCTAAGAAAAAGGCAAGTAAAGCTACTCTACTTCGCTGCTTTTTTTTTACATAAGGTCCGTCACCTCACTCAATCCTACAGCGAAAACTCGAGTCGAGGCGCTGCAAGCGAGCAAAGAAGCACTTCTTGTAGGGGATGCTTGTTTTACTAGGCGCGATAGAATACTCAACCAAGCATTCAGCTCGATGGATTACTCTCCCCCCAAAAAAAGAGAGACTGAATTTCTTCCACCTTCCCTGTACGAGTAGTGAAGAAGTCTTTTTCCTTTCTCCTTCCATTGCTTGACTAGGTTCGCTTTGCAAGGAAGGGAAGGCATCCGCTGCTATCGATAAGTTGCTGATCCCTGGCTCGAGTTGTCCACTCGGATAAGCCTGTCTAGATACCTATCTTATTCAGGTTTGAACCTATGGAAAGAGATGGATTTTGCCCAGCTGTTGTCAGATCAATTCCCATTCATTCTTTAATGGAATAGGGAACGGGCAGAGCTGCGGCTATCAGGAATGGGCGATAGCAGCCCAAGTCCATGCAAGAAGGCCCTCCAGATCTGTCCAAATTCAAAGCCCGTCAAAGGCATATCCAAATCTGCCGAATCACTCATGTTATGATCTTCTACATCCTGGGTCTTCCCGTTTCATAGCAAGAGCGCGAAAAATTGAGCGTTTCTTATCACAACCCTTTTTCGTAGCAGAAGTATTTATCGGTTCTCCAGGGAAATATGTTGGTCGGGCACCTCATCTTCTCATTTCGTCGTTGCTCATTCCCGTTAGGCCGAAGTGTTTGGCCCTGCTCGGCTTGCTTCTCATGAGATTGGGTGAGGGAATCAGAAAGGGTCTCAAAAACCGGGCGGGCGGGCTTTTGGGCACACGGAACCTTCGCCCGCTTATTCAACGGGGCTATTAGAGAAGCATTGCTACTAGAAGGGAAAATCTCTTTAGAGAAGGAAAGTCCTAATGAAAGCTGGAAGGTAAGCCCGGTTCTAGACAAAGGGGGGTTACCACCACATCCTTTCCCGATAGACTTGAGGTTCTCTCATGGCCCAATTATTATTACAGCGTTCTCTACCATAGAATTCGGACTTCTGGGTAAACCCGGCGGCTTCTATGAAGAACTTCTCCTCCATGCTTCAGTTGCCGAGTATGATTTGGTATAGTTTCAAAGTTTTAAGCTGGAGCCTCACGTCACGGAACGAATGTTTTGTTTTCAAATCATTCATAGGCACTTTCCATTAGTTAGACTTCACACACTATATAAACAAATAGTTGAAGCGTGCGATAGAAAGCGGAAAAATGAATTTTACCAAAAGGGTTTATGTGCTTAGATGCACCTAAATTCTTATCATCTATATCCATTTTCCGTAAGGATGGTAAAAAAGAACGAGTAAAAACACACAATTTTCTCAAGAAAAGTCTAAGAAACAGTACAGCAAATAATATCCATCTAATTGACTACTCATTCGGATGGCAATGGTGCGTGCGGGTGGGGTTGAGCTTAATCCATAAAAATTTTAATCCGTCCTATTTAATACTTATTAAATACTTATTCTCTTAAATTATTTTCCAAAACCTAGTACTAAATATCATTTAATAGATATAAGTTTAGTAAAATATTTATACCATTAATTATTTTCTTCACAATTCATCTTAGAAGTAGTTTCATAATGGAGATTATGGTGATTTTAATTTACTTTCCGTCAGAAATTGATACTCTTGTTTTTGTTTTCCCCATTAGTATTTGATAGGTGCAATTTATTTCCTTGTGTTAGAATTGCATTGCAACTATTCTTTCACACTATTTTAGGAATTTTCTAGGTAAAAGAAAGTAGGTACGTACAAAGAAAGAAATGTAAATCAAATTAAGTGTAATACAAAAATATTTAAGAAAGAGGTAACTTCACTGCACGATAACATGTATTATCGTCAGCATTTCCTACCCTAGCTAGCTACGGAGATACCAACAAAGGCATCCATCAAATGTAGATCAAATACTTATTTGAGGGGCTGGGAACCAACAACTAATGATTTTATATTTAAATTTCAATAGAGTCCACTAACAAGGCGATAATGTGAGGTTTTAGTACTTTTTCAGGATGAGTGTATCCGTCTTGGTTGTGCTTGTAAGTGACATCAATAATGCGTGCAAGATTGAGAATACGAGTAAGAATCTTTGTAGAGACAGGAGTTGGTCGAAGGATTCCTTCATTTACATCCTTCCATGCTGTCTCAGCCATTTCTTGAAATTTGTCCATTGCTACTTCAGTTGATACGCCATAATCCCTCATGTAACACTCAATTCCAGTTGCAATCTGACCTCTACCCTTCTCAACATCATAGGTGGCTATGTCATCAATGACTCGGCATAGCGTCACATTGGCTTCAAGAATTTTAGGGTTCGTGGCCAACCATTCAAAATCTTTGTTGGTAGCAGACTTCATGCCCAAGTAGGATGTAGTGGTAAGCAAGTAATAAGTGCTAGTAGCTAATGCATTGCTAAGATACTCTGAAACTGGTGGCATATATCCTTCAATGAACCATTTTGCTTCCACAAAGTAGTTTCTCACAATTTCTTTCATCTGTCAATAACAAGCAAAAGACATTAAACCATCAGTACATATTCAATAAATAAAATTTGATTAATTTTGAGTTAACTAGTATAAGTCACGATTCATACTCTTTCTTTTGCGTATTGAACAACATCAGATCTGCCATCGTTTGACAGCTCTGTTTCATAGTCGTTGTAGAGATCTAAAAGTGCTTTGTAACTGATCTTCATGTACTCCGGAAGCCGATCAATTTGGCTAATATCCCACCTAATATATGAAAAAGGAAATGAATTTGATAAGTTTATTAATTCAGCATAACATACATCATAGGAAGAAGGACAAAGTCTGGTGTATGATATGACGTCTACGCTTGTCTCCAATAGCAAATTGTAGTCAAAACTTCAAAATTCTACAAAAATATGGTTCCCCTCCCCCCCCACTTTATTCAATCATCTAATTGAAAATCTTAAATTGTTCCAGAAGTAGTTCGTACCTCTGTATGGCATCAGTGTAGACCTCAAGTTCTTTTACAATGCCATAAGCATCGAATGTGTCATCTACGATCGAGATCATTGCTATAGTCTTAGCAAGCATGACACGAGCCTGAGAGTATTGAGGTTCAGCATACACTCCCATCGTCCAAAAGTAGCACTCAACAGCTCTATCCCTAGCATATGGAAGTGTTGTCACAAAATCCAAATCTTTCCACCACCTACAAAATAAGTTTCAACATATCAGATTCTGAGAGGACTATATATCAACAAATAATAGTAATGTATTTCATCTAAATTACTAGCGTACCTTGATACTTCACTGAGTTCTTGTTTGTGCAACATCTGAAGTAAGTTGAAATCCAGTTTTGCAAATCGAAGCAACACATTATTCTTAAATTCCTCCTCTTCATAAATAGAGATGAAGTAACGCGTCTCAACTCTTGGAATGCTCTTATGAAGAGATTGCTCAAGGGCATGTGTCACTTGCTTACTCAAAGGTGACTTCAAATTTGGAGCTGCAGACTCAAGATGAGCAGTGGAGAAAGCAAGTGCCTCTTCTAAAATATGTTCTCCGTGAGTCCTTACATGTGAAGCTTCATATAAGTTTAATAGACCCCTGATGTCGTTCTTAAGGGATTCATTGAATTTGCCGTTTGAATCTTGGAATCTGCTGAAAATTTCTGGTTCAAATCGAAGACAAAAAATTAGTCCTAGTAGGAAAACAGAATTAAAAAACAAGATTATTTAGAGCTTGATAGATATATTACTTGGAGAGATATTGTAGCCATGTTGCCTTAGGATTCGAAATTGAAGGGATAGAGTGCATAAATTATTGTATTCATGAGACTCAAAGTTAGGATCAATGTTAAAAATGTGATCCAACATATCGTCAATTTGTTTCTCAAAGTGATAGGAAATTCCAAGGCGTTCAACAATATCAATGAGATTCAACTTTTCAGCTAATGTTTTTCTTGACATTAACATACTCCTTGTTTGTTCCTTCAAAGTTTCAATCTCTTCAACATACTTTTCAGCAACCTGCAAATATATTTTTTCAAAAAGGAAATGTCAGAAATGAATCTCCTTAACAAGACATGTACAAAATAGATAGATAGATATATACCTTATTGTCGAGAGAGAAGGAATGGAAACGATCACCCCAAAGACTAGGAGAGAAGTCAGCAACAGGGCGAACAATCTCCTCCTCTTCTTGGTAGTTACTCATCAATGCAGCAGATGGGGACATTTATAGTAAATTTAAGCTTATTGAAAAACAGAGAATTTCCTTTTCTTTTGTTTGTTATGTTATATGTTTTTAGTAGAGAATTGAACAAATGATGATGGAATTGTAAGAGAAGAGAAATGAGTATTTATAATGAATGAGTGAATGGAGAGAGCCATCTTTCACAATTGGAATTCTTTATGTTTATAATACTACACTGTACAAGGCGGTTGCCTCACTTGACTATATACATGTAAAAAATAAATTTTTATCTATGGTTTTTTTTTAGGAAAAGTGTTTAATAATTGGTCACCTTTTACAATTTGTGGCCATGGGTGTATAGATTTTTAATAGACCTTAATAATATGACAACGTTTTTATTTATTTTTTATTTATGGATTATACTTGTAATATACTTGCAGCATACAACTTTAATTTATCACCATCTGTGTATCTAAGTTCTTGCGAACAACATGCCCTATCTTTAACCGTAAACCCTCCTAAATTAATATTTGATTAATTACGATAATATTTTTTTCAGTTTTAATTTGCGTCAACAAAAAAGTCACAGATACAATTTTTTTATTCATTATTATTTTCTTACACCATCACTATTTATTTTTATAGCTCACACCAAACGATCCCTAAATCAACAACTGAACCGGGAACAATTCCACGTTTTCCAAACACCTCCTTGACTATTTATTTTACCCACCATCTTTACTTGACAACATTACTAGGGGTGAAAGCCTAGTGTAGGTTTACATAGCGAATTAGACAGCTTTATAAATATATAAAACTTACTTGGTTTATAGTTTGGAGTCCGGAGCCTAAAGAGTATAAAATATTAACAAAAATTTTAAAATGGTATATAAAATTTTATATTAATCAAAATAAAATAATCGCTGGAACAACAGCAATTTCCTCCGCCGGAAAAAATCGATGCAATTTTCATAAACTTTTTTTTTAAAAAAAATATGCAGCGATTTCCATTAAAATTTTTTTATTTAAAAGTAAATCGCTTTCCTTGGCAGCGATTTACATAAAAAAAAGAAATTCTTAAATTTTTTTAATAAAACGCTCCAAAATTTAAGAAAAATAAAAGAATTTTTTTTTATGAAAATCGCTGCCTTTGTTGAAATCTTTTCTTTTTTTTTAAAATAAATCACATTTTGGCGATTTTGCTTTTTCCGGCAGAGGAAATCGCTGTTGTTACAACGATTTTGCCGTTTTGGTTAATATAAAATTTTATATACTGTTTTGAGATTTTTATTAATATTTTATACCCTTTAGGCCCCGGACTCTTATAGTTTGGATGAAAAAATTTGTAATTTCATAAAGAGAAGATGAAGCATGTAGTTCAAAAAATTGTAGTAGTATAATCTCAACAATTGCTAATTCTAAACTAGCACACACCACTTACTAACCACTAAAAAAGGGTGATTATATATATAGAGAGAGAGATCCATCATATTTATAAAGGATGTGTCAATGGTTGTATAGTAAGAAAAAAAACTAATAATAATATGAGCCAGGCAAACAAGGCTTGAACACTACAACCTTAAAAATTTGCTAACCTCTTAATCACTAGACTACACTTTGCAATTATATCAAAAAGTGTCAATATTTATATATATATTTATTAATCTAGAATCTGACCTCTATATACAATATAATTTTCGATTAAGGTGGATCCACCCCTGGATAGGATCTTTCTTTGTTCTAATATGTAAAAGGAGGTTAGGCCTTATGTCCCCTTTATTTGGTTGTTAAAATTATATATATTTTAAAAAAAATGATATATATGGAGATGTTTTATCAAAATAAAAAAATTGTCCTTTTTCACTAATTTCCTTTTTTACCAAAAATATTATTTTCACTTTGTAAAGCACACTATACTCACCCGCTCTCCTCTCTCAGCTCACTTCAATGAAAATTAACAAGGTAATTAATTATATAATTTTTGTACCATAATTTAACCTGATAATTCTTTCATTCACATTTTCCCACGCTTTTTCAATCATTTTTTGAATCCTTTTTATTACTCTTCTGTTGATGTACTTTAGTCTTTTATATAGGCACTCTACTCATGTCGTAATTTGGCCGAATTTTTGACCAAACTAAGTCATTATATAAAATAATTTACCAAAATAATACATTTTTTAAAATTTTTACAAAACTAGTATAAACGTATTTCACAGTAACGTTTTAGGGTATATTTTATTTTTTAAAAACTAACAGCGCTAGGTTGATATACGTTACTGTAAGTAACGTTTTACTCCTAAAACGTTATTTTGAGTAACGTTTTACTTCTAAAACGTTACTGTGAGTAACGTTTTAGGAGTAAAACGTTACTATGAGTAACGTATATCAACCTAACGCCATCAGCTTTTAAAAAATAAAATATACCCTAAAACGTTACTGTGAAATACGTTTATACTATTTTTGTAAAATTTTGAAAAAACATATTATTTTGATAAATTGCTTTATATAATGGCTTAGTTTGGTCAATACCTCTAATTTGGCCTCTACTCTAATTCTTTTTTAACCTAAACCAACAACAATAATGTGGAATGATACTATTTTGACTCACATAATAGCATGGTGCTAGAAGAGTCACTTGAAAGAGTATAATGAAGAGTGAAGAGTATTAAAAGTATAATTCTAAAGCATTACGAAGACTCAAGTATAATTGATCAAGAAGGTGATAAGAACCTTTGTTAGAATGAGAAAGATTTGATAATTGACAAATGCAGGAACAAATGAAAGAAACATGTTGTGCAGACGTGTTCCTTATAGAACGAATCCGACTTGGATAAGGAGAACATCAACAACGTGAATTAGAAGTTATAAAGCTGTGAAATTATTGTTTTTTCGACAAGCAACCAGTATAAAAAGTTTCCTTTTATAAAGGAGTTCAAAATCAAGTGAAAGAAGGAAAACTAATTCTTATTTAAGGAAATCTATTTAAGGAAATTGTGTTTTCTTATTTATTTAAGGATATTGTGTTTTCTTATTTATTTAAGGAAATTGTGCTTTCTTATTTATTTAAGGAAATTCTGTAGAAAAGGAGTCCAAGTAGAAGTCACCAAGGATTTGTAGAAGGCAAATACAAGTTGAATTATACAAGGAGTTGGTGAAGTTCTGATCTATAAATAGGGAGCTATTTGCATCAGAAAAAATTGCGCACTTACATAGAGAGAAGATCAAAACACAATCAAGAGGTTTGAGAGAGTTTTGAGATTTATTGGGGGTGTTGCAATTTTTGAGGAAAAATTGTAAGATTGTATTCAAGAGTCTTGTTTACAATCAGAGTTTTGTCAGTAGGAGTTGTTCGACAAGTTGTAGAACTTGAAAAACATTAGAAGATATAAAACCGGGTTTTTTTTGTGTCTTTGGATAGCTAGAAATTAGAGTTTATAATTTCTTAGCTAGGAATTAGAGTTTATAATTCCTTAGGTTACATAGCTTTGTAATCTTTTGTTGAGACTTGAAGTTTAATAAAGTGGAGTTAAATCCTACAGAGGTGTAGGTCGTGATTTTTACCCTTGTAAGTTGGGATTTTCCGTAATAAAATATTGTGTCATTATTTTATTTACTTCACAAAACATAACTGCTGTAATTCTGCAAAGAAACATATAGAATAAATCGAATTCTAAGGCAAATTTGAAGATCAGAATTCCAACAACCTTCCTCAACAACATAGAGTTTGGGTAGCCTCTATATATGACTATGAAAATAGCCAAATTTCTTTTTTCATATTCTTGTAAAATATAGACTTATTTAGGAATTAGGATTATTGCGACCATCACTTGTGGGTGCCTTACTTGACTAAATATTTGATTATACATTAATTTTTGGTCAGTGGATATACATGCCACTCAATTTTAAATTGTGTCTAATGTCAATTTTGGTTCAAAATGTCTAGTATAATAAATATTAATTCCATCAGTTATAGAATTTTATTTCTAAGATCAGTCTAATTAAGTACTGAAAATTAAAGTTCTAACCAAGAATTTGGACTTAAATAGTATTTATGAATTTTACTTGCCTTTTGAATTTTATGTACATGCTTAGAATAATTAGGTCCTCATGTAGTCAACTTTTGGAAAACTACAATGTTACGTTCTAGCAAGATCTAATTGGACTCCTCTAAGTCCTCTAGATTTTTTTATTTTTTATTTTAAAAAAAACTAAATACTCATTCGATTCAATTTGTTTGGAATTATGTTCTAATTATAAATCCGCTTCAAAAACAATGTTACATATAAATATTTAAAATCAATTAATTTTGAATTTCTCTTCATCAGTAAGAAGTTTTAATAATCAAATGAAGGAAAGCATGTTTGGAGAAAGTTATGCGTGGAATATTGCTATCATCTCTTCCATTGAATTAGTTACATCTTGATTTGCATAAAATCAACATTTAGTAAAATACGATGGCATAGATGATTCAACTTTGAACAGGAAAAATAAGCGTGCAAATAATTTATATTTATTCTATCTCATTCATATAAGCCATCAATCTTGAACTTTGGAAATATATATAATTCAATAAGTTACTTTATTGGAACGGCTATCCGAATAGTATTGGCGGCGGATTCAGAATTTTCATTAAAATAGGTCAGAATATAGTAATTAAAATTCGAACTTGAAAGTGAAATTTTTAAAGGAAAAATTATACGGTTAAATAAATTTATATTACTTAATAACTCATCATAGCTATAATTTGCAATAATTGTCACTCACAACTAACATTAACGATTAATTACATGAGGTGACTTCGAGTTGTATAATTAGCCACGTTTTTATCATTCGTCACAGTTGTATAATTTGCAACTAACAATTTTTATTTTGATTTGTATTTTTATACGACGATATGTATTTGTATATGACGATAATTTCCTTTGGTTTTCAGTTTTGTCACTATATACATTCAATATTTTTGTGTATAACTTTTTAAAGTTTGTATAAACGTGTAATTTTCAAATTTCGTATAATATAATTATATAACGTAATTTGTATAACATATTTAGTATAACTATTTAAATTTCATATGTTTATGTTTGTATCAATTCGTTATTTCGACTTTTATCATATTTGTATAATTTCATACTTATATTACTGAATTATTTAAACGAGATGCGAATTATACAATTTATTGCCCTCTCTCGCTCGCCTCTCTCTCCTCCATATCCCAATCTCGCTCGTCTCTCTCCTTCCTCTCCCAATCTCGTTTTCCATATATACAAATACATATGTATAATATACAATTAATTATCTAACCGATATACATATACAATTCCCTCTCTGCCCTCTCTCTGCCCTCTCCCAATATCGCTTGCCTCTCTCCTCCCTGTCACAATCTCGCTCTCCTCCTATAACATGTACCTACAACCATAATTAATAAGCAATAGATATGAAGTCGTAATTAGACTATTTTTGAGTGGCTATACGTCAAAGTTTCTCAATCTTAAATTTCTCACCCACTGAGCCGAAAATCTATTTTTTTTAAATTTCTTGGACCCCTCTCGACTACCTCTAGGTCTGCCCTTACTATGCCCATTCAATCTCCTTTGGGGATTTTTTTTATAATAATGCACTCATGGTATAATTACATAGCAAGATTTTATGTAATACTATAGTATTTTTTCAAGTTGAAATAGGAAACACTAGCATTGGATCAAGACAGACGCCATTGAAGGAAAAAAAAAACTTTTAAAAAATAAACAAAAGGAACACTTTCTTGGTCCCTTCGATGCCATATGTATCCCATTAATATAAAATTATAAAAAAAAAAAAATGACAGACGGCCGCCCAAGTAAAGAAGGCGGACGTCACAACGGCCATAATGTATTATTTCCAAAAATGGAACTATAACGAATAAAAAAACATGAAGATTATCGAGTATTATTAATTTTTTTTAAAAACACTTGAGGAAATAAGGACTCACAAGGAATAAAAAAAGAAATTAAAAGCACGTTACAGTATCTCATATAATATAAATTTAAGTTTGGTTGCATTGAAGTTACATCGCCTTTTTAATATCCGTCGTCTTTTATTTGTACACTGTTGAAAATAAATGTCTTGTTTAATTTAGAAAACTAAAAAGATAATTTATTTATTTATTTTTGTTTATTTTACCCTTAATGTTAAATACAATATCTAAATAAATTCTTAAAGCATTAATTTTAATATATTTGGAACTTGATATAATCATATTTCTTCTATTATATATAATGTTTCTTAAGATTTGTGCAAGTCAATAATGAACAACTATAGTTGAACGGATGAAGTACCATTAATGAAATTGATTTATAACATGTTGCGGGTGGAGGGAGCTAGAAAGATAGTACAAATTTGGTTGCACTTAGTACTTCATCTTTCTTAATTTATGAGATTTTGTTTGATTTAATACGAAATTTAGTAAAGATGATTTTTCTTAGAAATATAATCTAAAATAAGTTATAAATATTTACATGACTATAAATCGTATCATTAAATGTAAATGAATATTCTAAAGCTAAATTATTACTACTCCCTCCATGTCCATATTAATTGATCACCTTATTAAATTAAAAAAATATTAATTAAAGTTTTCCTATATTATCCTTGCAAGTAATTTTTTTAAAAATATTCATATTTATTTACAAAATTTTTATGATTTTTTTTTATAAAGTGAATTAGTAAAATTTTCTTATTATTTATAATTTCTTATATGAGACGGAGGAAGATGTACTAAATATAAAAAAAAATGTATAATTAATTTTGATAAAGACTAAAAAGAGTATAGTATTTGTAATATTACTGTGGGACGACCAGTTAAATATATAGTCAAAGTAAGGCAACCGGATGGACTGCATGCATTACAAATAATTGTCACCGCTATAAATACTCAATATTTCTTCTCTTTCATTCCCCATCAACACTTCAATTCTGTATCACCAACGAACAAAAGAAAGAAAAAAAGGGCTTTCTGTTTTCTCACAAAGCTAATTACATCCTTTTTTGAAGCAATGGCGGCCCTAGCTAACAACCAAGAGGAGATTGTTCGCCCTGTTGCAAATTTCTCTCCAAGTCTTTGGGGTGATCGTTTCCATTCATTCTCTCTCGACAATAAGGTAATTACAATATCCTTCTCTATCGCTTAATTTATATTATATTAGGTTATTTAGTACTAATCCCAATCATGAACATTTTACAGGTTGCTGACAAGTATGCTCAAGAAATTGAAACATTGAAAGAGCAAACAAGGAGTTTGTTGTCTGCTGCTGCTTGTGGAGCAACATTGGCTGACAAGTTGAATCTGATAGACATTGTTGAGCGCCTTGGCTTAGCTTATCATTTTGAGAAACAAATAGAAGACATGTTGGATCAAATTTACAAAGAAGATCCTAACTTTGAGGCTCATGATTTACACACTATATCCCTTCAATTTCGAATGTTGAGACAACATGGCTACAATATCTCCCAGAGTAGGTCCATTACATATACATGCTGCACCTTTTTTGTTTCTTTTTCTGCAAGAAAACTAATTATCTTTTGCTTTTTATTCATGATCCAGAAATTTTCAGCAGATTCCAAGATGCGAATGGTAAGTTCAAGGAATCACTTAGCAATGACATCAGGGGTGTGTTGAACTTATATGAAGCTTCACATGTAAGGACTCATGGAGAAGATATTTTAGAAGAGGCACTTGTTTTCTCCACTGCTCATCTTGAGTCTGCAGCTCCAAATTTGAAGTCACCTCTCAGTAAGCAAGTGACTCATGCCCTTGAGCAATCTCTTCATAAGAGCATTCCAAGAGTTGAGACGCGTTACTTCATCTCTATCTATGAAGAGGAGGAATTTAAGAATGATGGGTTACTTCGATTTGCCAAATTAGATTACAACTTACTCCAGATGTTGCACAAACATGAACTTAGTGAAGTATCAAGGTATAACGATGTGTTAAATTGAATTAAAAATATAAATTATTTGTTCATAGTAATTTCTAAGATTGGTACTTATATTGTAGGTGGTGGAAAGATTTGGATTTTGTGACAACCCTTCCATATGCTAGGGATAGAGCAGTCGAATGTTACTTTTGGACGATGGGAGTGTATGCTGAACCTCAATACTCTCAGGCTCGTGTCATGCTTGCTAAGACTATAGCAATGATTTCGATAGTAGATGACACATTCGATGCTTATGGCATTGTAAAAGAACTGGAGGTCTACACTGATGCCATACAGAGGTACGAACTTTCCTCTGCAACAGTTGATGGATTTATTAGAAGGGGAACTTACTATATCTTTCTCTTTTCATTTATTAGGTGGGATATTAGTCAAATTGATCGACTCCCAGAATACATGAAAGTCAGTTTTAAGGCTCTTTTGGATCTGTATGAAGATTATGAAAAGGAGTTGTCAAAGGATGGCAGATCTGATGTTGTCCACTACGCAAAAGAAAGAGTACGAATTCTCACTGTTTTCAATTTAAAATCACTTGTATTTTACCTTTATTTTTCTTTATTATACTTGGATCCATTATTGAAATATTGATTTTTTGTTGAACAGATGAAGGAGATTGTGAGAAATTATTTTGTAGAAGCAAAGTGGTTTATTGAGGGATATATGCCGCCTGTTTCTGAGTATCTTAGCAATGCCTTAGCTACCAGCACATATTACTTGCTAACTACAACCTCCTATTTGGGAGTGAAGTCAGCAACAAAGGAAGATTTCGAATGGTTGGCTACGAACCCTAAAATTCTTGAAGCCAATGTGACATTATGCCGAGTTGTTGATGACATAGCAACATATGAGGTAATTAAAATGGCATTACACTGCATAAATCATCTTATAATTCCAGACAAATTTATTTCATACACTAATTATACATGAATCATAAATGTCATTCCAGGTTGAGAAAGGTAGGGGCCAGATCGCAACAGGAATTGAGTGTTATATGAGGGATTATAACGTATCAACTGAAGTAGCAATGGAAAAATTTCAAGAGATGGCTGAGATAGCATGGAAGGATGTAAATGAAGGAATTCTTCGACCAACACCTGTCTCTACAGAAATTCTTACTCGCATTCTCAATCTTGCTCGTATTATAGATGTCACTTACAAGCACAATCAAGATGGATACACTCATCCAGAAAAAGTTCTAAAACCTCACATCATTGCTTTACTGGTGGACTCCATTGAGATCTAAATCATTGAGTCTTTTTTTTGGGTTCCATCTATATAAGTTTCCTGTAATAGTACTGTACTGAAAACGTGTTTGTACCATTATTTCTTGATATCTTTATAATACTTCTTTTGTACCTAGCTCGATCTTCTTTTTATTTGTTAAAATAAATGGTAAGATTTTAAGCCAAGAAACTACTATATTGATCATCTAACAATAAGGAGAGAATGAAAAAAAAAAAGGGAAAAGACTCAAATATGCCATCAAACATTCAGAGCTTATTTTTGTCATTACCGTTAAAGAAAAGACTCATTCATGCCATTATTTTTTAACCGTGGTTTGCAAAACAATTTTTGACATGTGGTCAATTATAATTCTACCACGTCATCAATTTTTTTAACAATAAAAAATCATAATTCTGAAAAAAAATGAATTATTTTTTTGATTTTTATTAAATAAATTGATGACGTGGCAGAATCATAATTGGCCACATCATCAATTTTTTAAATTAAAAAAATTAAAATTCTGAATAAAAATTGAATTATTTTTTTATTAAAAAAATTGATGACGTGACCAATTATAATTCGGTCATAATTTTTAAATATCTCTTATGCTTTTTTAATAATTTTTATCTTTTAATATATTTATTTCATGTTTAGAGGTTAGAATTCTTAATGATGTAATAAAGATTATAGTCCATATATGTTGGTAATTATAATAAAGTTTAAATAAAAATCAAATTAATGCTAATGCAAAAAAAAAAAATCAATTCAACACTAAGAATTACATTAATATTGAATATTTATTTTTTAGTTTTACATAGATTTAGACAATTAAAATACATGATCTAATTTTACGTTCTTTTAATATTTAATCACGTAACTAATACTTACTTTTATTTTAGCATGATTTAGTACTTTAAATTATGATCAATTTCATTATGACTTGTTAATTTGCAATATTATTTTACACAATTTTATTATTATTTTTTTGTTGGATATTTTAGTGTCGTTAATCATATTCTATTTTTTGTTATTTTCTTGAGAAATAACTTAGATAATTGCTTTTTGGTAGAACTAAAGAAATATTTGAAGTTCAAGTAAATTATATGTTTGTATGAATACTTTATCGAAAAAACTCGAAAATCCGAAAAGAACCCAAAAACCCAAAGTTGAAAACCCCTAGTTTTATTGGTTTGGTTTGTTTTATAAATTCAAAAATCCAACATAAATAATTTAATTTATTATTTAAAAAACTCGAATCAACTCGGTCATGTGCACCTCTATCTACAATGAAACTCTGGATAACTAAATCTTCATCTTCTTCGTTTAAAGCATAAAGCAACTTCCAAATTTTTGGAATTGGATCTTGATTTTTTTTTTCGAAATTAATAGTCTTTCATTAGGAGTATAATTAATGATGTATTTTGATACTTATAATTGATAAAACAAAAAAGAACGGATAACTTTAATATAGTGTTTTTTGTTCGGAAGAATATGCACATATACAAAACTATATACATTTGATAAATTCTCTGTAATTCAAAAGAATTTCATTACAAGAAAACTGTTAATTACATGAGAATTTTCCTAAGAAGTAGTATCAAAATTTGCAGAAAAATAATTTTTTTGTGGATTTTTTACTAATCCTCTGAAAAATTTTCATGTAATTAACCGTTTTTTTTATAGTGTTTGTTAATTCTCAATCTGTCCCAATCGAGAAAATAAAAGCACGTTATGGGGAAAAAAAGTGTGCATAAAAATTTGCATTTAGTCTATTCAACTGAATTAGTTACATTTCAATTTGTATAAATTCAACATTAACTTAATAAAATAGGATGGCATAGACTTTGAACCGGAAAAACAAGTGCGCAAAACTAATTTATGTTTAAGCCATCAATCTATGAACTTTACAAATAATATGTGTTTAATTCAATAAATGAAATTAAATATTGCATATCATCTTTTATTTTTCTTTTAGGACATGATTTTCAATTCAAAGTTGCTACATTCTGCACTCAAGGAATTTCAATATTAATTATTATATTTTGGATGCCATCGAAATAGACCTCAAATCGACATTCCAAATAGATGGTGCAAATTGTGACAAAAAAGACAGAGACAAAATAATGCAATGTCTCATACTAGTTCAAGTACTACTTTCTCCATTTAAAAAAAAATGATCATATTTCCTTTTTAGTCTGTTTAAAAAAGAATGATCAATTTTTTTTTGCAATACTTTAATTTTAACTTTCCACGTGACTTGTTTAAGACCACAAGATTAAATATTTTAGTACATTTGACATAACTTTAATTTAGAATCACAAGATTAAAAAATCTTCTTTCTTTTCTTAAACTCCGTTTCAAGTCAAACTAAGTCATTCTTTTTTAAACGGGAGTAATATTTTATGTTGTAAGTCGTTTTCTGAATTGATACTGAAAACACTAAGGAACATGGAACTTGCACACAGACGCCAAAAAAGGAAAATAAAATTAAAAAAGGAATTGATTAAACTTGTATACACTTCAATAGCAATGTGAAAAAAAATACTGTAACATTTTTTATTATATAGGCCACTGACCAGTACATAGTCAAGTGCGGCAACAAGACGGCAATAAGTATTTAATAAACGTGAAAACTGATTGATGGCTGTGACAAAAGACTCACCATACTACATTATAAATACTCATTTCCTTCACTTCCATTTCCATCATCACTTGTTCAATTTCTCTAACAACAAAATTAACACTTCTTTTTCAGAAACAAAGAGTATACTATAAATGGCCTCAGCTGCTGCATTGATGAGTAACTGCCAAGAAGAGAAGGAGATTGTTCGCCCTGTTGCTGACTTCTCTCCAAGTCTTTGGGGTGATCGTTTCCATTCATTCTCTCTTGACAATAAGGTATCTAATAGATTTGTATGTTTAAAGATCAAATTAATTAACTTATTTTGTAAAATGTATTACTATATAAATTTTTATTTGGATAAACTAATTTATAGGTTGCGGAAGAGTATGCTCAAGAAATTGAAACATTGAAAGAGCAAACAAGGAGTATGTTATCTGCTGCTTGTGGAACAATAGTGGCTGAGAAGTTGAATCTGATAGACATTGTTGAGCGCCTTGGCTTAGCTTACCATTTTGAGAAACAAATAGAAGACATGTTGGATCAAATTTACAAAGCAGATCCTAACTTTAAGAGTCATGAATACAGTGACTTAACTACTTTATCTGTTCAGTTTCGACTACTGAGACAACATGGTTACAATATCTCTCCAAGTACGTAATATTATAATCAACACCGTTACACTAGCTAGTAATACGTCTTTATTCTTGGAGTAACTAATAATCTTTTGTTTTCAATTTGAACCAGAATTTTTTTGCAGATATCAAGATGCAAACGGAAAATTTAATGAATCCCTTAACAACGACATCAAAGGTCTTTTGAACTTATATGAAGCCTCACATGTAAGGACTCATGGAGAAGATATTTTGGAAGAGGCATTTGCTTTCTCCACTGCTCATCTTGAGTCTGCAGCTCCACATTTAAAGTCACCTCTGAGTAAGAAAGTCATACATGCCCTCGAGCAATCTCTTCATAAGAGCATTCCAAGAGTCGAGACACGTTACTTCATCTCTATCTACGAAGAGGAGGAACAGAAGAATGATGAACTGCTTCGATTTGCGAAACTGGATTTCACTTTACTTCAGATGTTGCACAAACAAGAACTCAGTGAAGTATCAAGGTAATTAACATCAAAAAAATAAATTGTTATTTGAAAGTTATTTCTCAAATTAATTCTAAGATTGGTACGTACTTATTTTTTAGGTGGTGGAAAGATTTGGATTTTGTGACAACCCTTCCATATGCTAGGGATAGAGCAGTTGAGTGCTACTTTTGGACGATGGGAGTGTATGCTGAACCTCAATACTCTCAGGCTCGTGTCATGCTTGCTAAGACTATAGCAATGATTTCTATCATAGATGACACATTTGATGCTTATGGAATCGTAAAAGAACTGGAGGTTTACACCGATGCCATACAGAGGTATGAACTTGCCTCTTCAACAGTTAATGGATTTATTAGAGGGGGAAGTGACTAAATCTTTCTATTTTATTAGGTGGGATATTAGTCAAATTGACCAGCTCCCAGATTACATGAAAATCAGTTATAAAGCACTTCTGGATCTCTACAACGATTATGAAACAGAGTTATCAAAGGATGGCAGATCCGATGTTGTACACTACGCTAAAGAAAGAGTAGGAATTATGACTTATACTAATTATTATAATATTATTCAGTTGTCAACCAATATCAGTAGTTTTTTGAATAATATTGATGTTTGAATGTGTTTTCTTGTTGTTGATAGATGAAAGAAATTGTGAGAAACTACTTTGTGGAAGCAAAATGGTTCATTGAAGGATATATGCCACCAGTTTCAGAGTATCTTAGCAATGCATTAGCTACTAGCACTTATTACTTGCTTAGCACTACATCCTACTTGGGCATGAAGTCTGCTACCAAGAAAGATTTTGAATGGTTGGCCACGAACCCTAAAATCCTTGAAGCCAATGTGACGCTATGCCGAGTCATTGATGACATAGCCACCTATGAAGTTGAGAAGGGTAGAGGTCAGATTGCAACTGGAATTGAGTGTTACATGAGGGATTATGGCGTATCAACTGAAGTAGCAATGGACAAATTTCAAGAAATGGCTGAGACAGCATGGAAGGATGTAAATGAAGGAATCCTTCGACCAACTCCTGTCTCTACAAAGATTCTTACTCGTATTCTCAATCTTGCACGCATTATTGATGTCACTTACAAGCACAACCAAGACGGATACACTCATCCTGAAAAAGTACTAAAACCTCACATTATCGCCTTGTTAGTGGACTCTATTGAAATTTAAATAAATTATCAATTCACCTCGGAACACTTGGTACTTCTCAGTCCCTTAAATAAGTAATTAGTCTACATTTGATGGATATCTTGTCGGTATATATCTCTATAGGCTAGGGACTAGGGTATAAGTTGTTGGTGATAGTAATTAATATATATAAACAATATCGTGCAATGAAGTTACCTTTCTTAATTATTTTTTTTTGTATCATCATGGATAATATTTGAATTTTATTACTTCAGTTTAATTTCTATCTAGACTAGATGCTTTAGCTTAATTTGTTTTAAGTTATGTAAAACAATTCTGAAAGTCATGACGTGAAAGAATATACTTCAACAGTTTCTGATTAGCCACAAGAAAATAAATAAAAAATGAAATGAATATTCCATAGCTGTTAAAGACGTACCTCCATTGCAAGGGTAACTGCGAAAATTTGGACATTATTGTCAACAGGAGCCATTTGGTATGAACTGAAAATATATATAAAAGAAATATTTTATCATGTTTTAGCTAGGGAGAATTTTTCTCACATGAAAATATTTCAAGATCATAAAATCATTCATTTGCTTAACCCTAAAAGGTTGAATTAATTTAATTTACATTTCATGTGGTTCAGAAAAATATCAAAAAGAATCTCACTAAAAATCTTTTGTTTTGTCATATAAAAATCATTAAACTTGGACCAGGTTAATTAAAGAGTAAATTTCACTTAATTTTTATACTTTCTATCGTAAATTAGACACCATACTCTAAAATAAATAGTTAGCTTAATAAAACACATTAAATGCAATGTATTAAACTAATAGTATATAAGTAGTACTTAATTTACTTCATTTTGTACGTATTTACTTAATTTTGCTTAAGTATATAAAACAATCTAATAGTATTAATGGAAAATAAAACAAACCGTAGACGTATTGGCCTCCATTTAATTTCGTACTCCTTCTCGTTCATAAGTTTTTTTAGCCTTTAATTTTGCTTCATTTAGATTTTTTCGGATGTCATATTTATGATTTTACTTTGAGTTATTTATTTTCAAAAAATATTTTTAAAATAACTAAAAAGGCAAAAATAAAAAATAATTTTCAATTGATATCCTTTTATTTTTTTCTAATTAGTGTGTATTATCTCACAAATTTAATTAATAAAGACTAGAGGAAATAGTATATACTTCACCCAAAGTTTTCTTTTTCTTCGAGTCTTTGGGCATTATAGTCAATAGGAACAATTTTTATAATATAAAAATAAAAATTACTCCTATTAAAATTTGGTAAGATCTGGAAGTAGGTATAAAAGTAAGTTTTATATTACTTAACTAAAGAGAGATTGTCATGTATTAGGGAAAACTTTTCTCACATAAAAATATTTCAGTATATACATCATAAATCCGTCCATTTGCTTAATTCTTTCTAAACAAACATACCTTATGGAACGGTTTGTTCATAATCTTAAAAAGAGTGTATCATTTGAATTTATATTTCGAACATTAACTAACAATTATATTCTTTTATATATAATTTTAAAAACGGAAATTCCTAAGGATGAGTATGTCTAATACAACTCGAGGGTCATTCAACTTTAAATTTATTATTATAATCTTTTTATTAGGTAAAAGTCATCCAATTTTTAAGTTTACCACACAATTTTTTTATGTGATAAATTTTATCATTTTACGTAACAAGTAATAATAATAATAACAAATGTAGGACTTGTTTCTTGGTAGATTAATGAGACTACAAGTGTCTACAACTTCCTTGTTTTTTCTCACATTTGTCTCTACATTCCCCCTCCTCATTTCGTTTTTCAGTTGTTTACAAAATTTATATTATATAGGAAGAAAATAAAAGGGATAGACGAGATTAAGAATATGTTTGGATGGATTTATAAAAATAACTTATAAGCCAAAATTAAAAGTAATAAGTAAGTACTCTTCCGTTTAAAATTATTTAAATTGTTGAGGTATTTCACATTCTTTGAAAAAAAAAATTAAAACATAAATTACGCATAATTTTTCATTTTACCCTTGATATTATTAAAATAACTAAATGTTAATTAATTAGTAATTTCAATAGTAACTAATGAAGGGTAAAATTAAAAGATCACTCTAAAAATAATCATAAAAATTAACAAATTAAGTTAATTTGAAAAATAAAAAATATCTCAACAATTCAATTAATTCAAAATAGAGAAAGCACCTTATTTTTGACTTATTTTAAAACTTTTTGGCCTATAAGTGAGTATCAAAAAATACTTTTTAATCTTTCCAAATGAGCACTAAGCGAGAAAATGACTAAAATAGTCCTTGATGTATAGGGGTTGAAGTATTTTCATCCCTCATAAATATCACCTTATTAAAATAATCCTTCAAGTATAGAAAAAGATGATCATTTAGGGCAAAAGACCAAAATGAGCATCTTTTATTATACTTGAGGACTACTTTGATAAGGTGATATATATGAAAGATCAAAATACTTCAACATCTATACATTAAGGACTATTTTGATCATTTTCTCTATACGCTATGAACAAACTTAAAAGAAAAAGTACATCTATATAGAAGTTAGACTAAGTAAAAATGAATTTAGGGTACTTCAAAAAGTAAAAACACTTTGAAGCAATTTGGAATATTCTGAATTCAAAGTTGCTACATTCTGCGGCCAAAGAAATAAAAAATTCCAAGTGCCTTCAAAGTAGACCCTGTATCAAGAGCACACATGAATATGTAATAATGACAAGACAATAACGAACACATACAATGTCACTATATTTTTTATGATAGTCTTAATAAGAAACTCTAATGAAGAATCGGACCAACAAAATCTCCGGTTGCCAAACAAGGAAAAGAATACGGTAAGGCATAAGGAATTAAAAATAATTGATTTAATTTCTATACACTTATCATACAATTTTTTTATTTTTGTATACATTAGGTCTCTAATAGATAAGTATGGGCTAATGCTACAACTGGTGAAAATAATAAAAAAAAGAGACAAGGTTTGCCCCAAAATTTAAAGTTACTGCTTGATAAAAGCTCATTTAAATTAGTACTCTTCTGTAACGATTACAACTCGTAGCAAACAATGTAGAAGTAATATTTATGGTCACATTATATTGAGGATAAAAATTTATTCGCATTAAATATTTATTTGAGATTTTACGGCCTCTCCCAAATGCATATCGCGACACCTATGTGTGGGCACCATACAGTCCACAACAGTGTATATATATGCTTTCTAATATCCTCTCTCAAACATGCATGTAGCACTACGATCCATAAGAGGAGATAAAAATTAGCGCAAGAGAATTCATCTAATAAATCTTTTTCGATCCAAAAATTACATTATATATATCATGTTTAAATTATTTATTAGGCAGATGTTGAACTCATTGCAACCTGATTCTACTCAAAGAAAGGAGGGGCATACCCTCTTTTGTTGGTTGTTATTTCTTTATATTTTGAATTCTCTTATTAAAAAAACCTTATACTACCGCATAATAGTGTAAATATTTCAAAAGATCACTCAACTTGGTTTTATAGCAATAAAATACTCAACTTATGGATTTTCTTTTATAAAATTACTCAACTTAAACTATTTTTCTAGAAAATCATTATAACCAAAAGATAAAAGAGATAATTGTACAAACTATCCTTCAAGTTTAATTTTATAATACTTACTTCCATTATAGTTTACAATATTATTTTATTTCTATTATTGTATTTAATCTTAAATAATTATTTTATTTTTAATAACTATTTTCTTAACCTAATTATTATTAACGTGACATTTTATGATTTAACTAAATTTTCCTTTTTTCATATATTATTCAATTTAAATAATTTTATAACATTTTTTATTCAAGTTATCAAAAAAATCTATTACAAAACAAACTCATTTTTTGTTCCACCATATAAATATGCAAGCCACACTAATTAATACCATATTAAACAGTAAAATATTCGACCCGCAAGCTAAACTGAAATTTCAATTCAAAACCACACAAACAAACTACCGAAGGGATATTCAAAAACTAGAATCCAATATTTAGTTGAAAAACTTTTGCAAGTTGGGGAAAAAGAAATGGCTACTTTTCTGATGGTTTATTTCAGCCATATCCAGTCATTCATGTCCAGTTGGGGAGGAGATAGATTTCAGTTTTGGAGTCATCGAATAAGAATTTGTTCGGATTAAATTTGAAGTTTTGGTATATATGCATTTTATATCAATAACGTTATTGGTATTAGTAATGCAAAGATAAGTAATGTCAAAATTAATAGTGCAAATTTTATTTTAATAAGTGCCTGGTTCATTATTTCTCTCCTCATTTTGTGTTTGGATTAAACCTTTATAAAAAAAACTTCTTTTCAATTATACCCTTAAATTATTATGTAATTGAATTAAGGTAAACAATTATCGGACAAATATTATTTTTTATGATCTTCTAATTAGCCATGAAAAGAATAATTTTGTTGTTATGTTTATCTTTCTTTTTTTCACTTAAATTATTTGAGGATAAATAATTATCATATTAGTAAATTGATCTCTTACCGTATGTCAATTTTCAATTTATAAAGATAAACTATCAACTTTTAAAAATGAAAAAACGATAAACAATAGTAAAATTGTATAAATATCAACATTTACACATAAAAATTGCAAGTTGTAATTTTAATATGTATGCAATTTTATAAATTGTTCAAAACACAAATAATTAGAACAAACAATTAGTTAATGTTAAACAACTGACATTTCATATATTGTATTGATTTGGGTTGGATTTATTTAGTAACAAACAACTCTCTCTAAATAATTTGTAAGATAATTTATTTAACTAAATTTACTAGTACAAATATAAAACATAAAATCAAGAAAATAAACAAAATAATTAAAATTATTTGAGGTATATATATGTTTGTCTTTAGATAGACTTATCTCATGGTATTACATCTTATGTAGTACTAATATCTTCAAATGGAAGGTATTAGTAATACATCCTATAATACCATGTAGGAGGTGGATTAGTTATACATAAGTCCAAATTTCTATCAAATATAGTATAATACTAAATAATATCATACATAATATATGTACTATTTTTTTTAATGCGGCTTATCAAACGACTCCTTAATTAAGAACACACATAAAATATAATTTTATGAAGTTAAAAAATCCAGAGGAAGATGTTGTGAGGTCCAGCATTATATCCCATCTTTTAAAGAAAGAAATCTTTCTTTGAAAAAATTTGCAGCAAATTTGACAAACTTTTGTTGAAATTGGCTATCGGCCAACTAATATAAGGTGAAAAAATGGGCTAACTTCATGCCTATAAATGGACATCTACATCAGTTTAAACACACGACGGAAAATCGGAAGAGGATTTTTTTTCTAATTCTCTAAAATAATATGTAATATATAAAATAAAGAATATAGAGATATAAATAAATTACAAAGCTAATTATATAAAAATAAAAATAAAATTCTTAAATCAAATATGCTAATTAATTAATAATATGAGAAATTTTTAGTTTCTTGGCAACTGCAAGAAAAAATTGTTTTTGCTTCTGTTTAAATACGCTTTTACTAATTTGTCAAACACTTAATTTTTCAATCAATATTTTTTCAAAATAATTGTTTTTCAATGGACACCAACAATGTAAAACAGGCACTAAATTAGTAAATTTTGGATTAAAAATTAAAGACAGTGAGTTTTTGAAAGAAAAGTTAATTAATAGGTAAGATATGATCTCGAATTTCAATCATGAAAAATGGCTAGGACAAATGCTCTCAATATTATAAATACTCATTACCTCCTCTTAAATTCAATAGTACAAAGAAACATAACCAAAAAAAAATAAAATGAAAGGTAAGGAAATATTCTCTGTTCTACGTAAGCTAAGAGTAGTAGAAAAGTCCCCAGCTGCTGCATTGATGAGTAACTGCCAAGAAGATGATGAGATTGTTCGCCCTGTTGCTGACTTCTCTCCAAGTCTTTGGGGTGATCGTTTCCATTCATTTTCCCTTGACAATAAGGTATATATATATATATATTTTCTACATGTCTTTCTTATTCTTGTTAAGGAGATTCATTTTCTTTTTAAATACATTTGCAGATTGCAGAAAAGTATGTTCAAGAGATTGAAACTTTGAAGGAACAAACAAGGAGTATGTTAATGTCAAGAAAAACATTAGCTGAAAAGTTGAATCTCATTGATATTGTTGAACGCCTTGGAATTTCCTATCACTTTGAAAAACAAATAGACGACATGTTGAACCACATTTTTAACATTGATCCTAACTTTGAGGCTCATCAATACAATGATTTATGCATTTCATCCCTTCAATTTCGACTCCTAAGGCAACATGGCTACAATATTTCTCCAAGTAATATACCTATCAAGTTCTACTTCATTAATTTCTTGTTATATCTTTAGTTTAGTTTTCCCCTAATTAAATGTATGAGGACTAACTTATGTTTTTTATTTGAACCAGAAATTTTTAACAGATTCCAAAATGCGAAGGGAAATTTAAACAAATCCATTGGTAACAACATCAGGGGTCTATTGAACTTATATGAAGCTTCACATGTAAGGACTCATGGAGACAACATCTTAGAAGAGGTGCTTTCATTTTCCACTGCTTATCTTGAATCTGCAGCTCCACATTTAAAGTCACCTCTGAGTAAACAAGTGGCTCATGCCCTTGAGCAACCTCTCCATAAGGGCATTCCAAGAGTCGAGACACGCTACTTCATCTCCATCTATGAAGAGGAGGAATTTAAGAATGATGCGCTACTTCGATTTGCCAAACTGGACTTCAACTTACTTCAGATGTTGCACAAACAAGAACTAAGTGAAGTATCAAGGTATACTAATAATTTACATCAAAAATATAAATTATTTGTTGGTAGTAATTTCTAATATTGGTACTTATTTTGTAGGTGGTGGAAAGATTTGGATTTTGTGACAACCCTTCCATATGCTAGGGACAGAGCAGTCGAGTGCTACTTCTGGACAGTGGGAGTGTATGCTGAACCTCAATACTCTCAGGCTCGTGTCATGCTTGCTAAGACTACAACAATTATTTCATTATTAGATGACACGTTCGATGCTTATGGCACTGTAAAAGAACTCGAGGTCTACACCGATGCCATACAAAGGTATGGACTACTTCTCAAACATTTCATCACTTGATTAGATGGTCCCATAAAGGTGGACAAACTGTCCATTTTGGTGTGTGTTTTTAGAGAGTGTCCCTTTCGGTGTTTAGGGTTCAAAAAGTGCCCGTTTTGGTGCCAGACTCATGAAAAGACCATATCAAACAACATATTTATGTAAAATTGTATTATTTTTTTCCTACTTTTTATAATTGGAGACGAGCCTTGACGTCAAACACTAGACGTTTCTTCTCTTCCTATGATGATTGTTATGTTAAATTGATAAACTTGTCAAATTCATTTGCTTTTTCATTTGTTAGGTGGGATATTAGCCAAATTGATCGGCTCCCAGAGTACATGAAAATCAGCTACAAAGCACTTTTAGATCTCCATAACGATTATGAAACAGAGTTGTCAAAGGATGGAAGATCTGATGTTGTTCAATAAGCAAAAGAAAGGGTACTCAATATTAATAAGTTTTTTGTCTCCTCATTTTTGCTTATAATGATGTTATTGTTTTGATATGTATTTATAGTTGTGTGTCTTTGCTTGTTGTATGACAGATGAAAGAAACCGTGAGAAACTACTTAGTGGAAGCCAAATGGTTCATTGATGGATATATGCCACATTTTTCAGAGTATCTTAGCACTGCATTAGTTACTAGCACTTATTACTTGCTTACAACTACATCCTGCTTTGGCATGAAGTGTGCTAACAAGGAAGATTTTGAATGGTTGGCCAAGAACCCTAAAATTCTTGAAGCCAATGTGACCTTATGTCGAGTCATTGATGACCTAGCCACATATGAGGTATACATTGCATCAAATAAAGTTAGATATATGTGTTTACCTAGTTGCAACCATGAAGTGATAAAAATTGATTTCATACTTTCACAAACTCATTCTAACTTCCAATCCAGGTTGAGAAGGATAGAGGTCAGATTGTAACTGGAATTGAGTGTTACATGAGAGATCATGGTGTATCAACAGAAGAGGCAATGGAAAAATTTCAAGAAATGGTTGAGACAGCGTGGAAGGATCTAAATGAAGGAATTCTACGACCAACTCCTGTATCTATGAAGATTCTCACTCGTATTCTCAATCTTGCTCGCATTATGGGTGTCGTTTACAAGCATAACCAAGATGGATACTCTCATCCTGAAAAAGTACTAAAACCTCACATTAAGGCCTTGTTTGTGGACTCCATTGAAATTTAAAGCATCAATTGTTGCGTACGGGAGCACTTGGTTACTAGCCCCTCAAATAAGTAATTGATCTACATTTGATGGTATATCTGGAGCTAGATACGGTTGGTAATCAAATACTAATAATGAAAAATATTCAAAGTTATCAATTTCTGACAGGATAAATTATAATCACCATAATCTCAATCATTTAACTACTTACTTATACGACGAATTGTGATGCTATACTGATACACTTGGTTAATGTCCTTGTGGTCTAATGGTCCATATTGACTAGTAGCCTATTGATTATGACCATTTCATTATTTTAGTCATTACTAATACCTTTTTTCGCGTTCCTGGACTGTATAATGTTATAGATCGGAAATAATAGGGAAAAATAGAGAGATTTTTGGGGGAGGAGAGCCAGGGAAGAGGCTGTGCATGGAATGGGCAACTAGTAAACTTGTACATCTCATGCGCTGCCTCGTCCCTGTCTATCCTCTCCACTTTTGAATATCATTCTACAGCATAATTACCTCAATATATAGGGACTCCTTTCGCGAATAATGCTAAACATTCCTTCCATCTGGAGTTAAAAAAAAAAAAATGAGGCCGCCTTTTCCTGATGAAAAATTTCAATGACCAAAAGGTTAGTGCAATGGCTGTTTTATGAAGGAGTAAGAACCAGAAAAAGAAGCTATTGTCATAGTACAAGTGATAGTACCACTAATTGAGGAGTACATACATAGGTCCCTCTCTGTTTCTAACTTTTAAATTGACTCCCATTGTACTGCAGATTCAGTTTGTAGTACAATAACAATGCTTGCCCCAAAATTTAAAAGCTACTTTCAGATAAAAGCTCTTTTAAATTAATACTCATCCAATTACGATTACAGCTCGTACAAGTAATATTTTTGGTCACGCTACAATGAGCCTCTCAATACTCATGACTTGTGAATTCAAGTCACCAAGAAAGCAAAAAAGCGAGACACGTGGTGTGGGCACCAGAGAGTCTAGCTGATCCAACTAACCAGACAATCCACTGTCATCATATCATGCAACAACGAGCTATATATGTTGCCTATATCAGAAATGTGCCTTACATGTTTATCTTAAAATATTTAACATAAATTTTGAATCACACATTATATTTTTTAAATGATATATAGAGAGAGATAATTAAATTTTCTTTGTGCTATAAAATCAAAACATAAAGAAAATTAAAAGCAACACCTCATAAGTTAAAGGTTAGAAAATCTTGCAAATTAGATGATACTATAGTGACATATCTAGTATTTTAATTTTAAAAAAAATGTATATTGCAAATTAGAATATTTCTCCTAAAATTAACTTCCATGCATAAAGAATAAATTAAAAGTTAAATTGATACATACATTGAGTTGCATCATGTTCAACCAAATGTGATTAGAAGTCAGGTAGTCTCTCGCTACGACTCAAACATACGAATAATTAAATAGTAGGAAGAAAAAAACAAGAGATCATAAAGTGCTTGAAACTGAAGATATGGTAGAGAAAAATACTCAAAAAACTTTGAACATTTTAGTCAAATAAAATAGTAGAAAGACTTATTTATAATGAAATGTTATGAATAGTAGAAAAGATGCAATTCATTAATAGATATTAGGAATAGTAGAAAAGACTCAATTTGTTAGGAGATGTTAGGAGTAGTGGAAAAGACCCAATTTATATATGAGATGTTTTTATTTTTCAAACAAAAATATTATTTAAAAAATAATTATTGTACTATTTAATTTAATTAGATTTTGTATAATATTTTGATTTAGTGTAAGAATAAAATATAGCATTTTAAAGCTTTCCATTTTTGGTATAAAATATGATATATACTAAAGTTTTATGTAAGTAGAGGTGGATCGATGAATTCATTAGATTTTCAATGACGAAATTATTACATTATTAAATTATTAGTTCTAATCTAATATATACCTGATAAGATTTTAGTAAGTTATTGTAATGAAAGTTACGTCTCTATTTTAGATTTTTGTTAGTAACAATAATATTAATGTTCTTGCCATAGACAGTTAAAGAAATGAAATCAAGATAAGCTTTGATAATATTTACTTTCATGATTCCAAAAAAAAGAAAAGAATATTTACTTTCAGCATGTGCTTTCTCAAACATACATGCTGCAGTCCAGTACCAAGGTCACAGAGATAGGAGCCTGTTTATCTTGATATTAAAAATTACAATGAATATATAAATGTTATATTCTCAATGTGGCTTTAACTAAAAAAATACTTTGAATCTCTTAATGATAATTTTGCCTCCTCACACAACACTTTAAAAAGGATGGCTATTTGGTATGCGAGATAAGGGTGAGATATATAAATTTGGAATTAAATTAATTTATAATGTATTTAGTTGAAGTCATAAATTTATTCCTGAATATCAGATCCTTAACCAATCCAACTTGGAATTATATTATGGATAAATTAGTCCATAAACTATAATCGTGAGATAACTTCGTGTGCGTACTAAACGAATAGCAAGTTCATCAAAGTAGACCTGGCTACTCCAATGCATAGGTACGTAAAGAACACAAATAAAACATTGTTTTATGAAGTAAAAAAAATGCACTGAAGGAAAAATAAATGAGACATCACACGAGTAATATATATAAAATTAGAAGAAAAGGCATACAGTTGTAGTTGTCTTAGTTAGCAAATATGTTAGTACTATTACATATAGTCAAGTAAGTATCGTGAGGAAAAATATAGTCAATGATGACAGCATTAAGCAGAATAAAAGGCATGCTGTTTACAAGAATTTAGATATAAGTAGTAACAAATTGTAGGGCTGCAAGTTTATACAAGTTTTACCCAAAAAGAGAGAAAAAATGTGTTGCCATATAATACTATAATGATATATATTTAGACCAGTACTGACTATATGGTATTGTCAAGTGTGGCAACCGCCAACCTGACTACTATAGTATAGTATTATAAAGAATTTTAATCGTACGTGAAAGATGGCTCTCTCCATTCACTCATTCATTATAAATACTCATTTCTCTTCTCTTACAATTCCATCATCATTTGTTCAATTCTCTACTACAGTCTACAAACATATAACATAACAAACAAAAGAAAGGAAATTCTCTCTGTTTTTTCAGAAACAAAGAGTATACTATAAATGGCCTCATCTGCTGCAGTAATGAGTAACTACGGAGAGGAGGAGATTGTTCGCCCTGTTGCCGACTTCTCTCCAAGTCTTTGGGGTGATCGTTTCCATTCATTCTCCCTTGACAATCAGGTATCTATCTATCTATTTTCTACGAGTCTTTTATTTTCTTTATCTTGTTGGATGACTTTGAATGTAACATACATTTTCTTTTTAAAATATATTTGCAGATTGCTGGAAAATATGCTCAAGAAATTGAAACTTTGAAGGAACAATCAAGAGTTATATTATCTGCATCTTCTAGAACAACATTGGCTGAGAAATTGGATCTGATAGACATTGTTGAGCGACTTGGCTTAGCTTATCATTTTGAGAAACAAATAGACGATATGTTGGATCAAATTTACAAAGCAGATCCTAACTTTGAGGCTCATGAATACAATGATTTACAAACTTTATCCGTTCAATTTCGTCTATTGAGACAACATGGTTACAATATCTCCCCAAGTAGGTCTATTATACACATGTTTTTCGTTGATTGTTATATATTTGTGTTTTCTTTTTACTTTTTCATACTAAAAGTTAATATTTTATTTTTGTTTATGATCCAGAACTTTTTAGCAGATTTCAAGATGCAAAGGGGAAATTTAACGAATCCCTTAAGAACAACATCCGGGGTCTTTTGAATTTATATGAAGCTTCACATGTAAGGACTCATGGAGAAGATATTTTAGAAGAGGCACTTGCTTTCTCCACTGCTCATCTTGAGTCTGCAGCTCCAATTTGAAGTCACCTCTCAGTAAGCAAGTGACTCATGCCCTTGAGCAATCTCTTCATAAGAGCATTCCAAGAGTCGAGACACGCTACTTCATCTCCATCTACGAAGAAGAGGAATTTAAGAATGATGTCTTGCTTCGATTTGCAAAACTGGATTTCAACTTACTTCAGATGTTGCACAAACAAGAACTCAGTGAAGTATCAAGGTAATTAAGCTGTTAATTAACATCAAAAGTAGAAATTGTTTGTGGATAGTAATTTCTCAAATTAATTCTAACATTGATACTTACTTTTTAGGTGGTGGAAAGATTTGGATTTTGTGACAACCCTTCCATATGCTAGGGATAGAGCAGTCGAATGTTACTTTTGGACGATGGGAGTGTATGCTGAACCTCAATACTCTCAGGCTCGTGTCATGCTTGCTAAGACTATAGCAATGATTTCGATAGTAGATGACACATTCGATGCTTATGGCATTGTAAAAGAACTGGAGGTCTACACCGATGCCATACAGAGGTATGGGCTACCTACAATTTGTAATCGGAGACTAGCCTGGACGCCAAACTAGACATTTCTCCTTCTTTCATCTGATATATGTTCTGTTAAACTGATAAACTTATCAAATTCTTTTCTTTTTCATTTATTAGGTGGGATATTAGCCAAATTGATCGGCTCCCTGATTACATGAAAATCAGTTATAAAGCACTTTTGGATCTTTACAATGATTATGAAACGGAGTTGTCAAACGATGGCAGGTCCGATGTTGTACACTACGCAAAAGAAAGAGTATGAATCATAACTTGTACCAGTTAATTCAATATTAATCAGTTGTGAAGCTTTTTCTCACAATTTTTGTTTGTAATGAAATTTATTCTTTTAAGAAATAGTGATGTTTGAATGTCTTTTCTTGTTGTTGACAGATGAAAGAAATCGTGAGAAACTACTTTGTGGAAGCAAAATGGTTCATTGAAGGATATATGCCGCCAGTCTCTGAGTATCTTAGCAATGCATTAGCTACTAGCACTTATTACTTGCTTACGACAACATCCTACTTGGGCATGAAGTGTGCCAACAAGGAAGATTTTGAATGGTTGGCCACGAACCCTAAAATCCTTGAAGCCAATGTGACCTTATGTCGAGTCATTGATGACATAGCCACCTATGAGGTTGAGAAGGGTAGAGGTCAGATTGCAACGGGAATTGAGTGTTATACGAGGGATTATGGCGTATCAACACAAGTAGCAATGGACAAATTTCAAGAAATGGCTGAGACAGCATGGAAGGATGTAAATGAAGGAATCCTTCGACCAACTCCTGTCTCTACAAAGATTCTTACTCGTATTCTCAATCTTGCACGCATTATTGATGTCACTTATAAGCATAATCAAGATGGATACACTCATCCTGAAAAAGTACTAAAACCTCATATTATTGCGTTGTTGGTGGACTCTATTGAAATTTAAATAATCAATTGCTTTGTACATCTTGGAGCACTTGGTTCCCAGCCCCTCAAATAAGTATTTAATTGGTGGCTTGTTGGGATTTCTGTTTCTAGATAGGGCAGGAGCTGCTGGCGATACATATTATCGTTCAGTCAACTTACCTTCCTAAATTTTTTTGCTATCACTTCTGACATTTGAAATACATATCACTTCTTTCAACTAAATCCTCTTGATCTCGAACTTGAACTTATTAATGTACAATTAGACTGCAAAAGTTACCGGTAAAAATTTTCAATCGAAGGTAACATAAAGCAAACAACATGTGCTAAGGAGGACCACCCAACATGATTCCACAGAAGGAAAAAACAAGATTTACATAAATAATAATATTCCAAATCAATATATGTGGATAAAGCTTGAAAATATTTGCATAAATCAATTGTAAATATCAAATTAGGATGGAAATAAAACTCAAAACCACCATAATCTCAAACGTAAAACTACACAAAAAATCATTTGATTTTTAAGCCATTTACCTTCTTTTGTCGAGTTCTAGGACATTATAAAGTCATAGACAGAGAAATAAAAGGGAAGAAAAGGAGGGATTGTGGGGAGAGGAGAGCCAGGGAAGAGGCAGTGCATGGAATAGGCAAGTAAAATTGCACATCTCATGCTCTGTCTCGTCCCCGTCTATCCATACCACACCATATTTTTACCTCAATAGAGACTTCATTTACCCCATGCTTTTAACATTCCTTCCGTCTATAGCAACAAAAAAAAAAAGTAAAGATGAATCGTTTTGATTTCTTTAAAAATGTCAATGGCTGAATGATTAGTGAAATGGCTGATTTATGTGGAGTAAAGACTAGAAGAAGAAATAGGTATAGTACAAAGGCTAGTACTACTAAGTACTAAGGAGTACAGCCGACCCTCTCTGTTTTGAAGATTCAATTATCCCTCACTGTACTGCAGATTTCTGTTTGTAGTACAAATTTCCCCAAAAGCTAAAAGCTACTTCTAGATGAAAGATAATAATGTAAACTATTACGATTACAACTCATAGAAAAGCAATATAGAAACAAACAGCCTGGACAGTCCAAGGAAATCTTTCCTTTTGGGTGGGAAATAAGTTCAAGGAAATCAACTAGATCGTTGGTTTTGATACGGCGCATTAGTTTGATTCTGCTATTTGAACAAATGGTACCAAAAAGACAATCAGTTGAAGGACTGCTCTTAAGTTTCACAGATCATAAGTTACGGTTTTCATCACTAAAGGTGACAGCCTGAATGCAGAATCCACCACATTTACACAAGAACAGGGGACGGGGAGTCATTCCAGACTAACAGAATCAAATATCCTCGTTTATGAGTCGCTTACATTATCGCCCAACAACTAAATAACTACCCAGCAACTTAAGTTAGAACTCAGCAATACAGATTGGAAGAATGATCAAGAAAAGCAATATTCCTCCCAAACCTAGAATGCTTTTTTCATTGACCTGAAAGAAGAAAAAAAATATCATAAGAAGATATCAATTTGCTACACTCCCAAATTAGACTTTTCAACAAAGATATACTATAGATAAGACAATGAAGAACCACACCTTTACAATCATTACGCATCCAACATATACAATAAAAAACAAATCCAAACTGAAATCCCAATACTGGGAGCACAAGGATATACAAGAAAACACATTGGGGTGCTAAAGCAAGAGAAACAACCAATATACGTGCAATACCATACTCGTTATACAGGGGTTATATTATACCAGGTCGGACGATATGGTTTAGTTCACTTTCATATCGAACTTAATAGTGCTAGGAGAAAACACTAAATTGACTGTGGAAGCTAATACAAAATCTGTTTGATAGAGAAAAACATCATATTCAATTATTCAACTAGTGACTTGATTGAAATATGGAACTTCCTCTCAAACTGTGTTACTAACGAATCTGTTAGAAAGTCTAGTAGCAAATTTTACAAGAACTTTCAAGTGGATGAGATCATTTGAGTGGACTCAGTTGGAGATAGAAACAACTTATCACTATATGTTGGATGTGGGTCTAACATTTCAAAGCATCCTAAAATGGACAACTCATTCAATAAATATGTGATGGATTACTTGGAGATGGGGTAAATAGATAATTCTGAACCATCCTAACACGCCGGCACTTTGATATATTTGAGAACCTTCATTTACGGAAAACATATAGATAAGCTTTACTGTAAGCAAGTCCATAATTATTCACGCTAGCTTATTCAGTTATTGAACAAGAAAGAAGACTTGCCGATCTATAACGCCACTCTGAGATCAGCTTTCTAATTAAAGTAGTATTATCTAGTCTCTAGAATCACTAACCTTACTAAAGGAATCTATTCATTGCCTGTAGATGTGACTATCACCTCAGGCTTTACGGAAGAACTAACAGAACAATTTGAACATGCTGGTGCAGAAAAACTTCAGTAAGATTCTACATTGTTTAGCCTTTTTCTCTTTAAGATAAATCGTATGTTGAGTTTCACTTTGATATTCAAACTAATTTCACTTGCAGAGGTTTTTGGTGTTGCCAATACCGTCTTCAATTATGTTGATAATCACTTTCCTTTTTGACAATCAATTTCAATTTATTAGTCGACTGTATAGGAAATACAGGTGTCATAAAAGAAAATACCTTCCTAGTTCCAAGACTTTCAAGATTTTTCTCATCCTAAGAACTCCAAAGGAGTGAATGTCCTGTGGCATTTTCTTATATCTAAGTTCACTAGTTCACTGTAATGACCTGATATTTCTTCTTTTCTTATGACCATTGTGTTGGGGCCAGCTTTCGCGCACCTCGACTAATTCTACGGGATACCTGCTACCTCCCACCAACAACACATATTAGGTAACTTTGTCCACCATGGCTAGGACAGATGGGAAGAACCACCTAGTGTTTTTTTTGTCTCCACTGAGTTTGGAATCTGAGGTTCTCAATCACTTCATTGACCATTAGGCCACACCCTTTGGTGCCTGTAATGACCTAATATCTCCACATGAATTTAAGAGTTATTTCCTTAACTATAAATTTGCTATTTTAACAGATTGCGTACCAAAGTGGGTAATTAAAGGATAAATTTGTGGACCCGACTCTCATTACATAAGATGGTGGTGATAGTCAGCTGCACCTTGGTGGAAACTTAAGGTGTAATAGGCCAAGCCCACTCTTTTCTTGTTGGCATCTAAATAAGGGTTAGGACAAATGTTGGAATAACTACAATTTCCAACCTAAAGAAAAGAAAGGAACGAGCAGAAGAGTGGTTCGTCAGCAGCGGCTCAGGGGTTAACGGTAGAGGAAATTTGTAATGAGAAATATAACAAAACTCGGAAGAAGTTGGTTTTGATGAAAATGTATGCATTTGGATAAGGTAAAGAGGGAATTGAGCATACATTGGAGAAAATTTCAGACAATCTGAATGCAAGTAGTGTAAGTGTGTAACTGTTGATGTGAGGACACAGTACACAAGGATCAGCCTGGTACAATTTATGGAAGGGCATGATCAGCAAGTAATAAGGATGACCCAGGATACATAAAGCATTATTGAATTGGATTACAGGATCATATCTACAATCCATGAGATCCAAGATGAAAAATTAGTAAATACTAAAATTCCTCAGTTAATTCATTGTCAATCATAAAGGTCACCCACAAATAACCTTTTTAGGTACATTGACAAGTTGAATACAAGTATGTAATGTAATATATAGCAGCGACAAAAGATATATAATGCCGTATATGTGCTAAGTTGTTCAAATTGCAGAGAGAAGAAGATATTTTCTTGGGGAGAAAATGCAATGCCAGAGCTCTATCGTTTGGCCTTCCATTCAATTATTTAAGTTATTGTACTGACTTTAGCCATTTTCCAAATCACTACATACTAAATTATCGAACTGAAGCAAAATCTTCACATTGCATCTAAGCAGCTTACACAAATATACATGTTAATAGCAAATAAACAAGCTTGTATACATGTATATGAATAGATAACAGCACCAAAAAACCAACTGACAAGTAATAACAAAAAATAAAGTAAATACCTCTAGACCTTAGCTTTCCAGTAACACCTCTTTGCAAGTTGACTTATTGTGGCCTGTACCCTTGCATCTACTACATTGGAGCTGACGCTTAGTTACTTCATGGGAACCCACCTTCTTAGTCGTTGGCCTCCCTGGTGGACGACGGGTGGGAGGAGGGGTTACTGTTACAGCAGCTTGAGAAGCATCCTTTCTCTTGGGCTTTTCTAAGCTTGGAATTGGATGTATTGACTCTGAATAAGTTGATCTATAACTATCGGCAGTGAAGTACCTGGCACAATAGTCGTATGGATCACGACCAAGGCAACCCATGACAGCTATCGCATGGCAACAAGGTAAGCCGGTTAGCCCCCAATCTCTGCAACTACAGTCGCAATTGTCCATGTCAACTACTTCTATGGTATTATCCCCTGGACCTCAAATTTGGTACCATTGGGCATCAACACATGAAGAGAACTAAATCTTAGGCTTTCTTTCTCTAGCTTTTCCTCCATAAATGGAGTTAGCCTTGTCACCCATTGATTGGATTCAGTCCGCCGGGTATAAATGAGCTCCATTATCTTACCTCTTATTGCATCAACCATTTGCGTGATTGGCAAGTCATGAGCATCTGATACCCAACCATAGAAAAGCTCTCCAAAGTTTGATGTCATGTGGTTATATCGCATCCCACGGAAAAAAGCATTTGCCCAGCTAATAGGCTCACTCTGCATTACCCAGTGGTAAGCATCTAGTGAAATACTTCTTATGCTTTCAACACACCTCTGGAAGCCTTCAGGCTTTGGTGCATAAGCCGCACCGTAAAAATCCTCAACCAAAAGGCGCTTGACTTCATGAGAAAATTGCCCTCTTACATCTCTGATAAGTTGTTCAGAGAGATAACGTAGACAGTAGCCATGAAAGACATCCTCACCCTGAAATATTTCAGCAATTGACTCTCTAAGCCCCTTCTCTCTATCAGACACGAAGGTAATACCACGACACATTGACAATGCAGTTCTAAGCTGTAATAGGAACCAATGCCAGTTATCATCAGATTCTGAGTCTACTATGGCAAAAGCAACAGGAAAAACACCATCATTTCCATCAGCAGCTGTTGCTGCTAACAGAGTGCCTTGGTATTTGGACTTCAAAAATATACTATCAAGGAAAAGCAGGGGCCTGCAGCCTTGTTCGAAGCCATAGAGTGAAGCATGAAATGATACAAAGAGCCTGTGAAAGCTTGAGTCATCCTTTGTTGTGAAAGTTGCCAGACTTCCAGGATTTGTCTCCATCACTTTTTCACAAAAAAATGGCAGCTGACTATATGCCTCCTTATATGAACCCTGAAGCTGCTCCTTAGCAATCTCTTTTCCACGCCATGCCTGGAAATAATTTAACTGGATTCCATATTCCTTTTGTATGTCATTGACAATGTCCTTTGGCTTGTAATTCGGGAAAACTTTCAACTTCTCCTTTATAATACTAGCCACCCAACTCCTTGTTGCCTGATAGCCATTAGTAACAACGGCCCCTTCACAGGTATGGGTAGGATTCATTTTTTTAATGCAGATTAATTGGGTGGTTGACAATCTTGATGCATGAATTCTCCATGGACAGCCCTCTGCTTTACATTTTACAGTCACTCGATGACTATCATTCTTCTTATACTTGAAAGCAAATTGATTTGCAATAGCATATTTTCGCAATGTCTCACGAAATTCATGTACACTATTAAACCTTTGGCCCACGCCAGTTATATCATTCTGCCACTGCTGAGCAGCTTTAGCATTCTTCTCATCATAATTAGCAGCAGCAAATGAAATAGGAACAGGCAATTCAGCTTCTATCGTAATTGTGTCATCAACATTATTTGTATCACCTACGACGTCAAAATTGGCATCAAGCAAGAGGCCAGACTCATTGGGATCATCCACGATATCCTCCACAACACTCAGGGGAGCTTCAACTGGGACAGCCATTTCTGATAAAGTCGTCCTGCTTGACCTGCAGCACAGTATGTCCTATATAATTTAATTCTTTCAAAGGGAGAATTCTACATATTTAGGCAGCAAGGAATCTACCTACTGCCAGGCATGTTTGAGAAATCAGGATCAACAGCTTCTTCAGTCATCACATAGATCTCTGCAGTATCAGAGTCGCCATGGAATTTGATCATGCGCTTAAGGTCTTTGTCATTGGAGATTGTTATAAGTGTCTTCCTGTTTCCAGGGAGAAAATATTTAACTGACATAGTAGCAAGGCTGCAGTTAAACATCTCAGCAACCTCCATCTTGAAATCATTGTAGTCCAGCTTTCCATCCACTTCCATAGCATGAGCATCTCCGCCTTTATATGAAAGGAAACCATCTCTATCAGTATCAAATTCACCACCTGACTGACATATGGCGATAACTCGCTTCCCAGCCATGACCTAAAGCAACATTCACAAATCAAATATAAGATTAAAAACATAATGCAAATATCCAGCCAATGGAGCACTAAGCTCTTGTTTGTCAAATATCTCAGAGGCAACCAAAAAAGATAGTTCATCTCAACGGAAAAATTAAATTGATGAAAAGCCTTAAACATTCAACAAGAAGAATTTAAAAAAGGAAGTTCATTCAGATCAACCACAGTCAAAGGCGGAATTTGAGACAGAACCAGCTACCAATCTAAAATTTGTATAACCAAATCAAGGACCATCTTTCGAAAATCAAGGACTAATATCTACAAGTGCAAAAACTGCAGTATTTATGAAATCGGAGATCACCGACATTTAAGCATCATCATTAGCTTTGAGAGCGCTTTTAGCGCAATAAGATTTCATAACGAAGATCACCCACATTCATAAGCGGAGGACAGCTTAGACATTTTTGTCTTGTTCAGAGATTGGATCATTGCGGAAAACAGAAACTTTGATCCCACAAAATTAAATAAAGAAGAAGACCTGACCTACAATGAGATACTAACAGTAGCGACGTGATTGAAATCATGGGACAACAGCAATAGAAAATGTCAACTCCAGAGAAGCTTCCACGCCAGATTATTGCCAAATTAGGAAACAAAATTTTATAGGATATTAGGATGGTAATTTATTATTATTATTATACAAAATTGTTAAATATACTACATGCAAATTGTAAGTTTAGAAATTACAAGTCAAAAAACTTGCAATTATATAACTTGTATAAAATTTCTAAGTTTTATTTCAAAAATTTAAAGGTTTCTTTTTATAACAAAGAAACGTGTTTGTGACCCGCCCTTTGGACCAATCACAGCCTTCTAAAATCTAAACTCGGTGGAGAATGGGCCCGCCCCTCTATCCTTCTCCATTTAAATATCAGGCTTCGCTTTGTGTGGTGTGAGGCTTGAACCTGCGACCTAAGCGACAAATCCTACATCTTTTGCCACTCCAGCTAGGCCTTGGGGGAAAAAAAAAATTAAAGGTTTAAGTCTTGAACTTGTTAAGAGTTGTCTTAGTTGTAGTCTTGTATAAAACTATCTTATTTTAAAAAAAAAAAATTATAATAATGCTTAAAAGATTTAAATTAATATGAATTTTTTAAAAGTATCACTAAGACTCCCCTTCCATTCCACTAAGACCAGGTAATGGGATGGGACGGGCTTACCATTTAGACCCCTTAATCCTGTCTCGTTAAGGCCATGTACCCCCAAACTCCATTCCACTAAAATAGGATCATCCCATCCTGGCTTAGGTTATTCTTTATTGACATAATTTAGTTTGCCTCCGCTTTCAAACTTAGTTCTAGAATTTTAGATGGTAAGAAAAGGTTAAAATTGGACTTAGCACCCTCTCTTAACTTGGCAAGACAATTGATATAATTTAATAAGTGTTTGGGTGATATACAATTGGAGAAAAGTTCAAACGTTTCCCTCTCTTCTCAAGAACCAAGTGGGCTATTTCTTTGCAAATTGTGCTCAATTCATATATGGCAATTCTGTCAAGATCTCTTTGTTAGTTGGAAGAAGAATCCGCCCGAATCGGATAATTTGAGGAACATATCATGAGAGGATTCGATTTGACTAGACAATGTGTGGTTGGCAACAAGAATTAGAGCAGCACACTAATTACTTTGATTGAGCGTGGACGAGGAAAAAGTAGTAGCTAAAGGAAAGCTAAAAGGTGTTGGCAAAAAAGTAATGGAGAATCGGATACACATTGAAAAGAGGGTAAACTGAGCTAGCTAATTAAGGGGTTTAGATTCGCATCTGCCAAGGATTTGAATACTTTGGGTGCACCAATATAAACATAGCTCAAATATGAGGTCTAAGCAAAACTTAAAATAAAAACATGCTTAAGTGGGATTCGAACCTTGGTCTAGAGGGTGGTAGGGTGGTATCTCAAGCTTCTACCAATTGCACAAGGGCACTTCTATGTTTTTTATGGGTGCATAGTTAACTATCTCTTAGTTTCTACCAGTTTTTCAAAATCGATATACATATATACATGTGATTTTTTCGAAAGTTAGCGGGTGCACGTGCACCCCCACCGTATAGTGTGGGTCAGCCCCTGCTCCTGGTTTCCTTGTCAGTACATACTACATCCATTCATCAAATGTTTATGTTACTTCTTTGAAGATTGAACACCATCAACAAAATTTCTGTTTTTTTCATCTTGTGAAATCATGCTTCTCCTTTTTTCTGTTTCTTTTTTTATCTCCTTGTATGTCCTCCTATATATTTCATTAAGTACATATATTTGCCAGAAATGTCATCTTATCATTGAAGTTCCCCTGTTGACCCTATCTTTCTTGTATATAAAACTGCAATTTTCTGCAATCACTAAGGAAGACCATATGGTTATGAATTAATGGTCTGTTCGAGTTAAGTAAGATTATTAAACAAACTGTTTTTTTGGTTGATTAAAGGGCTTACTATAAAGAAGGGCAAAAAAACAAAAAAGGAAAGGGAGAATTAGTGAACGAAAGCCACGGGATACCAAATGTCTCTCTTACTTGAAGTTTTGACCACGTGACACTTTCGTAAAGCAAAGAGCCATCAAGGTCAAACTTTAATTTTAAGAAAATGTGTCTACTTAACTTTGTGGATTGAAACTAAAATTGAGTAGTTTTGCTAACATTTGTAGTAATCCATCATTTCTTTTATATATATATATATATATATATATATATATATATATATATATGATCATACCAACGGAAGGAGATTAATTAAGAAATGACGAGAAATGAATGATCCAGAAATGATATGGCGGGTGCGCTTATGGTGGTTCATCTACTTCCCTCTATTATTTGGAAGTCCTTACGACTAAATTTCTCTGTTTATATTTTAGCGATGAACTGCAGGAATAAGTACTGATGAAGATATGTAATTCAAATATTACACTTTGGAGATCCCACTCTTCATTTTTTAATTTCTTTTTGTAATGGAGATCATTCGCGAAAATGAATAAAAGATGAAAGCAGAGTGATCGAAGTAGTTGAGTTTTGATTCTATATAAACAATCATTAATCCCAAATGTATAAACAGAACTTAAACTTGGCTCTAATTTTCATTTTGACATTTAATTTAGGGTTAGTATCTATTGAACTCTTCAATTCAATACAAATGTCTTTCTTTTTCATCGAGTTGTTATAGATCCTGTTCCTGGATTAACTTCGTCCTTGCACCCAAGGCCTGTTCAACCCTAAAGCCCCCCAAGAAATAAGGAACTCAAAATTACACCAAAAGAAGCAAAGCCCCAAATTCAGTTCATAAACACAACGATACAGAAAAATTAAGGTCAAATATGAACACATATACATCCGAAATCGCAGAGAAAATAAACAAAATTCGAGCCAGAGGCAAGATTAAACATAACTTGAGATCAAACCAAAAACAGAGCGGTAGAACACAGAGAAAGTAAACCTAAAAGATGAAGGAGATACCTGGGAAGAGATAAAACAGAAGTAACGAAGGCGATGTAAAATGTTAATTGTACCAAGCAATAGCAGAATGAACGTCTGCACTTGGAACTTCTAGCCGCTTATACTATGGTTAGTACTTTTTTTTGGTTAGAATATCAATAATTTTGTATTTATTATTAGCATTAATTATATTTTCAATACTTTGTAATTGTCTAAAATACAATTGATAGCAACAAACTATTTAGAAATATTGATTAAATTTTTTGTTTTTTCATTAAAAATGTCTATAATAAAAAAAATATTGTTTTTGTGAATTATTATTTAATTATTTTTATAATATTGACTCCTAGAATATACGAACAATTTTTGAAATTCTAAAATATATTGTGAAGATAAATCTATGATAAAAGATATTAGGATAATCGATATAGATTTCGTATTGAAAAGTAAAATTGGAAAAAGACTTTTAAACTAAAATATATAGGAAAAAAGAATTAATTTTTTGAGAAAAAATAAGGACACTAATTAATATTGGATACTAATTGAGTGCATTGATAGTGGAAAAAAACTACTTTAATTAATTTTGTTTCGTGTAAAAATTATAAGTAAATAAAATATTTAAATACTCCAAGTTATAATCTATCTTGCTATAACTCTTTTTAGAATTATTTAATTTTAATTTGCAAAACACAATTTAATCTCTTTTTCTTTTTTTGTTTATTTAATTAGATTGCTGTTTAAGAGACTTTTAGCTATGTCTATGGCATGTACGATTTGGTATCGTTTTTATTTTCGCAAGAAAGAAAAGAAAGTTAATTTATTTGTGATATTATATTATTTAATAAACGGATAATTTAATTTATCATGAAAATAATGTATGACTTTTTTAATTAATCAAAACACTTGTGAGATCCATTTTTTATGAACTAGACTTAATGAAATAATGAAAAATGTTATAAATGTGATGCAAGCACACAATGTATGAACTTTTTGAGAATTATATGAAAACGAGAAAAATAAAATTAATATATATCGATGCATTGAAACAAATAATAACTAAAGTGAACTTTGAAAATTATTATCCTGGTAGATACAATTTTAAAATTGATTAAAGTTGTAAAATAAATAGCAGATAGAGTGGTGACTTGGGTTGAACGCATTACATATATCAAAATAAATAAATGAGATAAGTGTCAAAAACACACCTAAATTATACCTTTTTTTTAGTTTCATATCTAAACTATCACTTTTTAGTTTGAGAAACACATCTCTCTCTTTTATATCACCCTCATCATGGTATGTGTAATACACTCTCTCTCTTTTATTTTAAAGAATTTTCACATCACACTCCACATGGACAAAATATTCAACCTTGACAAAAAATAAATAAATTATTAGTATTAGATAAAATTAAAAATTTAAAAACTATTATAAAAAAAAATATTTTCTTTATAACATAAAATGTAAAATATTTTTCTTATCCCACACCATTTTTTAAAGTTTTTCATTTTGTTTAAATTTCTTTTATAAAAGTATTTCATTTTTTACTTCATCTCTCCCCCTCATTTTTTGGTTGTTTATGTTATATTCGATACACTAGTAGATTTTTTTTCTGAAATATATGTACGTGCATACCTAACACTAAATAAGAAAAACGTAAAAAAAAATAAAAAATAGGAGCGAAAATTAAATAGAATGTGATAGATTTTTTAAAATAAAATAATATCAGTTTCTATCGAGGGGGAAATAAAATAATATCAGTTTCTATCGAGGGGGAGGGGGGGAGGAGATTGAAATATGAAATTTTTAAAAATATTTTATAAATGATTTTTTTTTTAAAAAAGGATGGGGTTGTCGCGGGGGGGAGGGGGGTACGTGGAGGAGGGGGTGGAGTGAGATAAGAAAAATAATTTATTTTTTTATATGGATAGTAATCTTTAATTTTTAATTAATATTATTTTTTTATTATTTAATTTTTATCTAGGTAAAATATTTTATGTATGTGGAATGTCATGTGTCAAAGTTTATGGTGACGAAGGTTATCGACTTTCGGTGAACGCGGAGCCAATGAGTTCGGTCGAATAGCGTAACGAGTCTAAGGTTACAGAAGCCTTCGCCAACTTTGATAGGCATGGCATTGCAAGCAAATAGAGCGGAGAGCTTACCCTTTCTTTCTATTAGAGTCGCGAGCTTGTTGTAGTCGGTCCTAAGGGGAGAACCTTGTTGCTTACTTGCTATATCCCCGCGTTCTTGCACTGCTCGGCTCGTTCTTTGAGTTATAAAAGAGAGAGTGCACTACACACACCACTGAGGTGTGTTTCTCAAACTAAAAAGTGATAGTTTAGGTATGAAACTCACACTTTCAATAGTTTAGGTATGAAACTCAAAAAAAAGTGAATAGTTTAAATGTGTTTTTGACATTTATCTCTAAATAAATCAATAAATAATCAGTTATGGAAAGATGACTATGGAGCATATAATAACATATAAACGTGGTTACCTTCCACCATCCAATCATATACTATGGCTATTTCTGTCATTTGCGATTGACTTTTCAATTTAATAATGTCATTAATATATACCTAATATATATATATATATATATATATATATATATATATATGCAATTTTGATCAGAGCTATAAAATTGTGGTAAACTCACATAATAAAATATCATACTATAGATTTCCTCGATATATCAAATAGGTATCTTTAAAATTACGTTTTTTTTAACATTATACGTTAATCGTATTGACTTTTTCATATTTTTTTCTCTACTTCCTCTAATAATACAGAAGTAATTTATTTACGACATTAAGTGTATTACAATCAAATTCATTCATATAAACTTGTTAAATGAATCTACGATAAGAGATTGTTAATTAATAGGAACGAGATACAAAATAGTTTTTATAACTCAATTTTAGTCGCTAGTTAACTCAACTGTGTTAGTTTTACATTAGTTGAGATCTTGTAAATCTCAATGATAAATAGATTTTGTGATAGGACAATAATTAGTGACAATATCATGATTTATTCAAAATATTTGTGACATTAATACAGTAGCAATTGAGATTACATGTGTGTTGAAATCTAAAAAGCTTGACTACAAGAATTATGATGTTAGGAAGAAAAATGCTGAAATAATTACAAAAGCAATATAAAGCTGTCTAGTTATTATCAAAAAGTATAATTTTGTATTGGGGAAATTTCATAAATAGTTACTTCCTCCATTCTTATTTAGTTGTTCATTTTAAAAATGATATATTATAAAAACAATTAATGATACACATTACTAATGGGAGGTTTGGTCGAATAAATGTACCCTAAATATATATTCCCTCCTTAGAAAGACAAATAGGGAATTGTGGGCCCATTAAGGTGGCATTGTAACCGAAAAATTTTATTTTGCAAGAGGCTCACCTTTTGTCAGTAGTATGAGGATTTTTTGATTGACAAGTGTATAATATAGGACCTACACTTAGAAACTTTTTCTCATTCATTTTCTTTCTTTTCTTATTCATATAACTTTCTTTTCTCCATTCTCTTTTCCTCCTTTGTAGGTTTACGGTTTTTTTAAAAATTTGGTCACAATGTTTAATTATTTTATTTTTATATTATTGATTTCAGGAAAACTTAAAGTAAATGTGATCAGAAAAATAGTTTTTTTAGTTAGATTAAAGAAATTGAATGTAGTGTAATTAAATAATTTTTGAATAATAAATAATTTGTGTGTTTGATTATAAAAGATCATACATTGATTTTTTAGAATACTTTTTTCATTTTATTATTTTATTAATAAATGGTTCGTAATGATTTTGTTTATATGTATAACCTTCTCTAAAATTAAAAAACTTATTATAACTTTTTTTTCTCTTTTGTTGGTATTCACGTGTTTCTCTTATAATAATTATTTTTTTGGCATTTACTTCGTAGTTTAATTTATATTTTTATTTCGATAATGCTGAAAGTATTTTTTCATGTTCAAAATAACTATCGTATATTAATTGATTATTTTTGTTTAAATTAGATATTAACAAGACAACTTTAATATATCGGCGTTAAATTTTTAATTTTTGAAAAAAAAAATACTAAAATCGTTGGAAATAATTTATCATATTTCTTAGTAATGATTAAATTCTTCGATTATGCATAAAAAAAAATCGGAAAATCCTATATATACCTTACATATTTTTATATTACTCTATTATATATTTTCTAGAAGTCCACAAAAAATAAATAGCAACAAAAAAAAATAATGAAAAATCAACTTAATTAATTTAACTTGATTGTAACATTTGAGAAATTAAATCATTAAATTAAAAATATTAAGTATCCAAGTTTGTTGAATGAAAATAAGTAAAATTTTATGAAGAAATGAAAAAAAAAAAGAGAAGAAGAAGATAGAAATAGGAGAAAGAGAAAGAAATGGAGCTTTAAGCAGTGGGACCCAAACTCCACTTGGCAAAAGCTGCCATGTAATATTTATATCTCTCACAAAATAAAATCTTTCCGTTGTAACCATATAATTAAAGTTGAGAAATCAATATACGAAAAACTATAAAATATGGCAAATAATAGTATACATTTAAAATAAATAGCTATAATCCATTTTTTTTATGTTATATGGATATAATTACACAATAAATAGCAAAGTTAATTATATATATAAATAATTAAAAAAATTATTAAGATTAAATAGGAACGTTATTATTATATATCTAATTTATTATGTCTAGTCATGTTTTATGTGATTGGTTCCCCATGTTTACCCTCACTAATACTTTCTCTTTCATCAATCTTCCTATATCACAAAATTTCTGTTTTTTTCTCTCAAATTTCTTTTAATTTAAGATCTTTTTGATGATTTCAGGAGCAAGTCTTGTAATTTGAATTCATCAGATATCACTTAATTGATTTTCTGCTCTTTTTTATGAGGATCATATTTGTATACATATATGTTGCATCTATTTTTATAGGCTTTCGATTGACTTGTTTCTACATTCCAATTACTATAGTTATAAAATAAATAAAAAAAAGTGTACAAGAAGAATATATATATATATATATATATATTTCTATTATATAGAAGAGTGAAGTGGGAGGACGATCAAGGCAAAAATGTAATTTTACGCTAACAAAAATTTATTAAGAAAGATAATTAATAATTCTAGAAACCTTTTTCTATATATGAAGTAAATAATGATCAATGGCAAAAATTTAATTTCAGGCTAACGAAAATCTATCAAGAATGATAACAAAAAATTAAATAGTTGTAGAAACATCTTAAGTTACTGTTATTATCACTAACTTATTTTGTTATTACTTAACTTTCTTTTCTTTTGTGAGTTATTGTGATATCTATTTTATTATTACTCTATTTTACTATTACTTTAATTTAATTCTTAATATTTTTTTCTATTCATTATGCTTATAAAAAATGCCTACTTTTTATATAAAAATTTATCATGAATCAATTATTTCCATCTTTATTTTGTTTCTAATTAATATACTTAAAAATAAATAAGTGTGATAACATTAATAATATACATTAGATTGAAATTAAAGAAAAAGATGTTAAAAAGTAACTTTACAAATAAAAATGAATAGAATGATATATTTGTATTTAGAAAACTAAGAATAAAAATGTAATTTCATTCTAACAAAAATCTATCAAGAATAAATAATTCTAGAAACATCTTTCTATATATGAAGTGTATGATGATCAAAGGTAATAATGTAATTTCATGCAAGTAAAAATCTACCACGAATGATAACAACAAAATGAAATAGTTCTAGAAACATCTTTAGTTATTTTTATCTGTATTACCTCATTTTTGTTATTTCTTCATTTTATGAGTTATTGTGATATCTATTTATTATATGAAAGTAAATAAATAATGATTATGCTTAGCTCTTAATAATTATATATCAAAGTATAATATTGGGTGAAATCAATCAAAAAAATTAAAATTTATATGTATATTAAATTTTGTGTATTGAAATATTTTTTGATTTTGTGATCTTAAATATGCTATACAAAAAAATTAAAATTCAGAAGTTATTTTCTTTTTTAAATAAAATAAAAAAATAAGTTCTTATAAATCGGAAAGGAGGGATTCATATATTAAAAATGAAATATATATGTGTTATAATTAAAATGAGCTTTCATATATTTTTCTTTAAAAAATGGTTGGACTTTCTTCTATTAATTTGTGCATATATGTGGAGTATTAAAAATTTGAACATTTTAATATAGAAATATAATGGCTTGAAAACTTTAATTCTTCGTTTTAATTCCTAATTTGTTGCATATTTGAAAATTACATTAAAAAAAAAGCTTAAAAACGCAATGTAACAATTTAAGATATTTTTAGGAAAACATAGTTAAAAAACATAATGAAATTTGGTTGACTCCCTTATTTTTATCGAAATAAAAAAAGTTGCATATATTGTTTGAAAATAACATAAGAACTAAAAAGTACTATGAATCACAGTAAAATGACAACTAAAAATATGTGAGAATCATATAAAAAAATTCGTTGACTTTCCTAAAATCACTTGTATCACATAAAATAAAACAGATCTCGTAACATATATTATTCGAAAATGACACAAAAGGTACAAAAATTAATAATTTAATTTTTTTTTAAAGAAACACATATAAAAATTTTAGTTCATATTTTCAAATTTCATTTGTGTCACATAAATTGGAAGAAAAAAAATTAACATACATTGGGCCTGCGATAGCGCAGGCACCTGATATCTCTAGTAATAGTTATATACATAGATACTTGTATTCTAATATTAACACAAGTTGAAATGGTGATTTCTGAATACAAGTATATTTGGATGCATAAGTAATATGTCGAATTTGAAAGGTTAATTAGGCAAATAGAAGTATAATTAAATACAGTAATACTATTTTTTATAAACAAATACATGAGTCAACACCAAGCCTCATAACAAAAACTTGACCAAACAGAGATTGACGCTTTTTGATTTTTTTTTTTATACAACCGAATACTTGCACACTTTTGCTACCTACACATTCTATTATTTCCATTTTTTTTGTTTCTGTATTGTCAAATATATTCATCTTTTGTTTAACAATAACGTATTCATATGAATACTATATTAGTGTATTCATTTTTTGTTTAACAACAATGTATTCATTATCGTGTTCATACACTAAATTGTTATACTTTATCTTGTTTAATATATTAATACAATAAGTTTTTACGAATACTTGTATTCTTGATATATTAATACATTAAATTTTATAAATAAAGATATTAATTTGAATTCGTACAATTAATGCAGTTTTCTTATTTAGTTCATTCTAATTAAAATTGTATCAATGTATAAATAGAAAAATAAAAATATATAGAATAATATAGCTAGAAAAAAATTTAAATTATAGATTTTTCATAAATACCATACTTATAGCTATTGAACTTTAATAACCCTATAAATATAGTCATTTTTGTAAGTTGCTCGTAAATATAACGGGGCCATTTAGTGACATTTGGGCTGAATTTTGAACTCCATGATTGAGATGAAAAGGCAACTACAACCCCCAATTAATATTCCATCCGTTTAAAAAAGAATGTCCCTATTTCTTTTTTAGTTTGTTTCAAAAAGAATGACCTCTTTCATTTTTTGGCAACACTTTAACTTTAACTTTCCACGTGGCATGTTTAAGACCACAAGATTAAAGGGTATTTCAGTACATTTGATATAACTTTAATTTAGAACCACAAGATTAAAAAATCTTTTTTTTTTCTTAAACTCCGTTCCAAGTCAAACTAGGCCATCATTTTTTAAACGGAGAGAGTAACTATATTTGTTAATTAAATATAAATAATTATATATTAATATAAAAATGACCATTATTTCGATGAACAACTATTTATATTAATTTCTCAATTAATTATTTACAATTCAGTCGTCTTGTCTTGTATTTTGCTTTCCTATTTTTATATTAATAAATGATACTCCATCCGTTTCAAAAAGGATAACCTAGTTTAACTTGGAACGGAGTTTAAGAAAATAATGAAGACATTTTAATCTTGTGGTTCTAAGTAAAAGTTATTAATCTTGTGGTCTTAAACATGCCACGTGGAAAGTTAACGTTAAAGTGTTGCCAAAAAAGGAAAATGGTCATTTTTTTTAAACAAACTAAAAAGAAAACAAGATCATTCTTTTTTAAACGGAGAGAGTAACTAGTATTATATTTATACTTTCAGTGCTTATTACACTAAACTGTTTTTGTACTTTTCATTGTTGAGCATTTTTTCATTACATGGTAATTTAACGAGTATTATAATTTTAAATATATTAACTTAAATGGTCTGGTAGACTGAATTCGGCTCCTCTCCATATAAGCCCGATCAATGATTTTCAGCAAATTGATTTTTCTGCTAAAAATAATAAAGATATCTTGTGCATCCATAATTTTAGGTGTTGGAAAATGGCAGGAAATAAAATTTTGGAGGAAATAGGGAGAAAGGAGAGAAACAATCAGGTCTCGGAGGGAATGAGGAGAAAATAAATAAATAATAGGGCTATTTTTAATTAATATAATAATATATTTATTATCTAAACCATGGTTAGGGATATGTTTTAATTAATTAAATCATAGCCATTAAATCTAACTTATGCCACATGTCATTAATCAAAACTACAACTTGGGGATAATGGAGACAATGAAAATAGAGAGGAGCCGGATCCCTGGTAGACTGTTATACTTGTATGCGTTTGTATTGTAAATCCTTCTATTTAATCATTTATCAACTAGACTCATACAGTCAATATAATATAATATATCAAACCCCTCTAACCATTGATCGGGCTTATGTGACATTTAAAGAGTCGAGTTGACAAAAGAGTGTAGTCACACACATGTGGAGGAGAGTGAACTTCATATTTAAATTTAAAAATATTTAAAAATAAAATATTAAATTAAAAAAAAAACTAAAAACTAAAATATTAAATTCAAATAAAATTAAAAACTAAAATCTTGAATTATAACAACTAAAAACTAAAATAATAAAGAAAAACTAAATTTTAAAAAGTCGTCATCTTCTTCCTCAAACTCTACCTACTTTTCGTCTATCCCCATTCTTGCCCCCAACCCCTTAACCTTTCTTCTCCACACTTAGTATCACATTTAGCAGGGCATTGACACCTCCTAATCGTCAATTTCAAGTTGTTATCACTGGAGGGAGAAAGCGACATTGATTTTATGGTGATGCTCGTCGGAGTCTACTATTTCAAATTAGAGTAATAGAGAGGCGGCACTGATCTTTTTCACCAGAACGGGAGGTGACGAGGGGGTTTAGTGGTACAACGGATAGGATGGAGAAGAGAGGCGGTTTGTGGTGGCTCGCAAGGGTCGTCGATGGTGTATCGGCTTGCCATTACTAATTTTGTGGAGGTAAAGAGGAAAGGAAAATAGTGAGGTTTGCAACGGAGATGGAGACGAGTAAGAGCGGAGGCGGCGACAACTTTTGCCGGTGGATTTTAATGTTACACTATGAAGTCCCAAATTTTGCTTAATAAGTTTATAATTTATTATTTTATACAGGCCTCAGTCCGGTATTGTTTGTCATGTGGCGCTTTTCGAAAGTCAATTCGATTAATTTTCAAAATTAAATTAGATCACATCAATTCTATATTTTAAGCAAAAAAATTTAAATATTCTAAAACTATATGAAAAGTACTATAAATTGCAATTTTTTGCATATTAATATGATAAAAAATACATCTTAAAATGTTAGTCAAATTTTTTTTAGTTTGACTTAAAAATAGAAATCATGACAAACAATACCGGACGGAGAAAGTATTTTATTTAATATAACTTTTTTTAATAATTTTAAAAAATAAATAATGAAGATAATTATGACATTGATTTAATTTATGTGACATGGATTTGATATGTCACCTATTAAAACGCGAGTGAACTACACACATGATAAAAGGGGTTTAAAAGTATTCGTTTGATTGAGTTTAAGGGTTTAGTTGATAAATAGTTAAGTATAATTAAGTAAAAGTATTCGCAATATAAACTCGTATAAGTATAAGGGTCTATCAGACCATTTTGCTTATAAGAATATATTGAAACTATTTTGAATTATATTTTATCCCCATGTAATACACGTGTCATTTAATATTATGGAATGTACAGAAGCCCACCATACTTGGGATTTGTGTCACCAATATTTTGAAGCGTATCATCATTTCATACATAACAATGCACCATGATTGATATCCCTTTGTCCACATCTTCGAAGGAAATTTCCAAGACATTTTCTTCAAGCACGCGTGTATAAATAATATTAAGCTCATTTTAATTATAAATTTTGAATTTAAAAGTTTAAGCTTTCAAAATTTAAAGTTGCGTTTAAATATATTTTTTATTTAGAAAGTATTCAAAATTTTAAAATTTATCTCTTAAAAATACGCTGAACTATAAGTAATTATCTATTAAAATCTTGAAACTTTATTTTATATCAATGAGATCATTCAATTTAAGATATTTATTTGCAAAACTCATTTAACTATATTTATCATTAAAACATATTTAACATGATAAATTAAATTATTTTTTTATGTTATTTAATTATGAACCCACTAATAAATATAGAAATATAGAATCTATTTTATTTATACCTGATCTCCCCTATAAGCTGCCGCTTTACTTCTAATTAGATGAATCTCACAAATTTGATTTATTAATTTCTCTTTAATAGTTTAATGCCATTTCCGATGTTGGCGAGAGCCGAACAATTTTTTAAATGGCATTTTGATAAGAAACGCACAGCGCACCTACTTGATTTGAAAAAATAAAATCATGCCAAATAAGGAGAAAAAAGAAACACGACCTTAAAATAAAATAAAATAGAAGTCTATGATTTTGTTTACTAATTAGTAAATCGCTGCCTTGGCAACAATTTTTGTGAATTTTTTTTTTAAAAAAATAAAATAAAATTTGTCAATACTTTTTAATTTTAATTTTATTTTATTTATATTTCAGTCAATTATTATTTTAAATCGTATTATACTTTTTATATTCCAGCCAATTTATAAAATAAAATAAAAATTTAAAATGTATTGACAAATTTTTTTTAAAAAAAATAAAAAAAAATTCACAATGCTGCCAAGGTAGCAACTTCATTTTTTTTTTAAAATAAAATAATCCAACTCAATATAATCGCTGCCTTGGCAGCGATTTCCCAAAAAAAAAAATTCTAACCATTTAAAAAAAAAAAAGAAATTAAGGAAAATCACTGCCTTCCAATTATTTTTTTTTAATTAAAAACACTGCCATAACAGTGATTAAACTTTTTTTTAAAAAAAATTGAGAAAAGGCTGTAGGGGTAGCGATTTTCAAAAAAAAAATTGGTCTGTTAACGAGCGTTAAAATAAATCGCTACGACAGTAGCGATTTTACGATTTTGGTTAGAAATTTTTTTGATGTACCCTTTTGAAATTTTTATCAATTTTTTTTTACCTTTTAGGCTCCGGACTCTATTTTTTACCCCAAAAATATTCTTATAAATATATCACTTCATTTCGAATTTATCAAATTTTGTTTGCTCATTTTTAAATATAGTTAAGTATTATTATTTTTTTACTTAAATTAATACAACTTCAAAAGTGAAATTGAAAATACAATTCAAATTTTAATTTTAATTTTTCATGATTAAATACAAATTTTCTAATATAATGAATAATTATTGAAAGAATTTGATAACGTTTCCTAATCCCATATGAAATGATCCCTATCTTTAAAAAAATAAATCGCTCAATAAGATTTGAATTTGATCAAAGAATTAAACCATGCAATAAGATTTAAATACGATTTTAAAATTATAACTCAAATGGATAAACAAAACATAAATTTTAAAGTTTGATAACCAGTTAAAAGAAGAGGAGAAGGAAAGTGCGGTATCCGCACACGTAAAGGAAAGTAGAATCACTTGTTTCTCACCAACCAAAAAAACAACTTATTACTCACCAACCAAAGCTAACCATTAAGGGATCGTTTGGTAGAGTGTATTAGGATAATGCAGAATATGATGCATTAGTAATGCTTGCATTAGTTATGCTTGCATTATTTCTTATTCATTGTTTGGTTTGATGTATTGGAAATTGCAAGTCTTGTATAAAGTCTATTAAAAAAATATTTATTTACAAAAGTACCCCACTCTTTTATTTTGTATTCTTTCATAAAACAATCACAGTAGAATTCTTTGCTAAAATTTCATTAGCTCTTCTTTCCCCCAAAAATAAAGTAAATTGTTTTTACTATTACTTTAAAATATTTTTGAGGAAAGCTGGCAAGGGAAAAAAAAACTCACTTATATTTGTTATTTTGGTGCGTGCACCACATATTGGCATTGATAGAATCCAGAGAAGCACTTGAATAAGATAAAATTTTCTATAATACTTATAAATTACGGATTCGAATCACAAAATCACTAACTTATTATAATAATTTTACTCATCACACTCTAAGATTGAAAGTATATCACAACTGTAATAAAAATAAATTGAAACTCATAATTACACTTCAAGATAATCATTTTACATAGGTAATTCAAGTCATTTGAATACCTCATCATTTAACCCCCACCGTGCCTCAAAGTCTACCACCAACAAACTAGTTATTTCAAGTTCTTTTTTTTTTATGACAAGGGAAACCCGCAGCCGCTATCCTTCGGGTGCGCACAGGGTAAAACCCCCGCTCCTATGCAATAGCTCGCAAACCACATAGGAGAGGTAACCCGCACTAGGTAAGCCTGGTGCGACGAGCTCGACCCAGAAGACAAACCCCTTGCTTTCGCTGGCAAGGGGTTTCGAACTTGAGACCTCCAATATGGAAGTCCCAAGCTCAAAACACTGGGCCACCCCGAAGGGTCTAGTTATTTCAAGTTCTCAATATTCATTTTGACCCACTCATTCCCTAAAAGCAATAATATTTTATTATTATTATTTTTTCTAGAAGCAATAGTATGTGTGTTGCTCTGTATTTTGCCCCTTCATACCCCCTTTTGTCAATTGTGTTTTGATTTTGAAGAACATAGTGGAGCAACAACATTTTTTAATATTTTCCAAACTATTTTATCAAAAAAAAAGTTCTTTCGTATAAGAAATCTTAACAGTTGCAATAATCTATATGTTTTATTGCTGCATTTTGCAAAGATTAGGTTTTGAGAATATCATTAGTTTACCGTGGAAAAGTATTGAAAAATGTTTTGATAAGGTTCAGAGGGTAGTTTTGTCATTATTTAATCTAATGTAAGTGTTAAAATCCTGTGTATTACTAATACCTAGAAATCCATGGTATTATTAATACATTCCTTAATACACAATAGAGCGTATAACTAATGCTTGTATTAGTTATACATAGCATGGAAAAGTGCACCAAACAAGGTATAACTAATACACAAAGTTATTGCATGCGTTCTTTTTGCTAATACACTCCACCAAACGACCCCTAAAAGAAAAAACTTCTCAAAACAAACAAGATGTCAAATACATAAAAATATAAATTAAAATACATCAAATAAAAAAAATCTTTGTTTTTTAGTTATACAAAAATAAAAGTGTCTAACTGAGCTAAGACTAGGGAGAATTGATAATTAACTTACTATCTTTTTCTAAAATGTAATACTACATTCATTCAAATTTATTTGACATAGTGTTATTTTAAAAAAGTTTTTTTTTATGAAACTTGTTATTTAAAGGAGGAATTTTAAAATTAAATTATTTATTTAATTGTAACCAATTAGGTTATATAGTGCAATGGTGAGACTGTTTCACTTTCAACCAGAGATTTCAAGTTCAACTTTCGAATGGACCCGCAATATACGATTCATATTTAATTAGGACTCTAATATAGACTTCGAACATCGAGTGAGAAAAAAAATAAAATTATTTCATTAAAAATTAAAACAAAATAATTTCAAGTTGAATTATTTTTAATTATAATGAAGTACTCTATAATTTACAATAATCTCAAAAAGAAAAAGTGTCACAAAATTGAACAGAAAAAGTGTTTTTTTTATGATTATTTTTTACTTTTAAAATTGATAAATGTTTAAAAGATTATTTGTTTATTATTTGCCCTTTTGATTCAAAGCACATTTATTTTATACAATATACAGAAATTGATTCACGTGTCAAACAGTATGTGGTGGTGTATTTACTTAAATTGTCCTATTGGCTATTTAATAGTATCTGTTTACTCTATCTTCCATACTTCTTGTTGTTTCTCTGCTTTCTATCTAAAAAACTTCTCCAGGTTTCCTTTTTATACACACTAAATTATCAGGTTTGACTCTTTAAGTCCTTACCTTCTTGTTTCTAGTTCATTTAGATGATGATCAGCTGATATTTTTTCAGTTGGATCTTGATCTTTTTTTGTAGTAAATTTCTTATAATTATCCTGTTTTGCTTCTACTAATTAGTTCAGACGGAATAATCATCTGTATATTGTTTAGCAGTTAACTTCTTGAAAACCTTTTTCTCTTTTTTTTTTTGCTTTTCTTGAGAGTCTAGTTGTTTGACTTGCTTTTCTTGTATCCATGTTGTCAATTTCTTCTTCTTTCTTTCCCTTGTTCTTGGGCTACAAGATTGCTTTTTCTTGATTTGAGAGGAATCTTTTTTACACTTTTCAAGAAAAGAGAAAGATGGGTGTTTGATATTTTCTTAATCTTGGTTTAAGGTAGATGTAAAATAAAAATCTGAATTTCCGGGTAAAAGAGTCATTCATCTAAAGTGATAGTAAGCAATTAATATGATGTTTGTAGCGTGTGAATGTTCTACTTTTTAACTAATCTTGGAGCTAGCAAATTTCATATGTTAAGTTCTTGGTTAATGATAATAAGTTTTCATGGAAAGTGGATAGGGAATAGTTTCAGGACCCTTGCGAGTTGTGAGTATTCTGTAATAATGTTACATGTGCACATAATTATTGTGGGTTAAGTTAAGATTTCTCTTCTGTTAAGACTAGATTATGACATTGTAGAAATCAGAATATTCCTGTTTAGTTGTGTTAACATCTTGTTAATCCCCTCTTTGGTCTTGTAGTGCAGGCACTCTGCAGACATGGTAAAGAAGCATCTATGTGCTGCTCTTCTTTTATGGGCCATTGCTTGCTCTGCACTTCCTGCTTCCTCTGGTGATTTACTTAGAATTGGTTTGAAGAAGCACCGCTTGGATGTTGATAGCATAAAAGCTGCAAGAGTAGCCAAACTACAAGATAGATATGGGAAGCATGTGAATGGCATTGAAAAGAAATCGAGTGACTCAGATATCGGTATAGTCCCGTTAAAGAACTACTTGGATGCCCAATACTATGGAGAGATTGGTATTGGTTCACCTCCACAGAAATTCAAAGTTATCTTTGATACTGGGAGTTCTAACCTCTGGGTTCCATCATCGAAATGCTATTTCTCTGTAAGTTGTTGTGCTCATTGTTGTTAAGTTAGTTGTCCCTTAACTCGTTTATCAGAATTTCTTCCTTAAATTTTAAAAATGCGCTCAGATTGCATGCTGGATCCACTCCAAGTATCAGGCGAGCAAATCCAGTACATATACAAGAGATGGTGATCATCATGCTCCTTTGTAACTAAGAATCTTTGTTTTCTGCTCATATAAATTGTTCAGCATGTAATTTCATTTTTTCATTTCAAGTTGCAGTTCCGGCTTGATATGTATGTCTTTTTCTGATTGTATTTTGCTACTGTTATGATCTAGGGGAATCTTGTTCAATCCGTTATGGAACTGGATCAATTTCTGGCCATTTCAGTATGGACAATGTTCAAGTTGGTGATCTTGTAGTTAAAGATCAGGTGACTTCTTGTTTGGCAATTGGTTCTCGACATACCATGGTACCATCCTTCATGTTTTCCAAATGATGACAATTCTGCATCAATTTTTCAGGTGTTTATTGAGGCGACACGAGAACCTAGTATTACATTTATAGTTGCAAAGTTTGATGGTATACTAGGCCTTGGTTTCCAGGAAATTTCTGTTGGAAATACTACACCTGTCTGGTAGTTCTTCCTATTTTAGGCGTTTACTTCAGTTGTACCATTTATTTCTTGTTCATTTTCTTCTCAGCTTTGTGGAGTCTGCTTGTCTTACCTCTGATCTACATGTAGGTATAATATGGTGGGGCAAGGTCTTGTCAAAGAACCCATCTTCTCTTTCTGGTTTAACCGTGATGCAAATGCAAAAGAGGGAGGTGAACTTGTTTTTGGTGGAGTTGATCCAAAGCACTTCAAGGGTAATCATACTTATGTTCCGTTGACTCGGAAGGGCTACTGGCAGGTACTTAAACGTTTTTTCATTTCATCATTTCTACGACATCTTAGCATGCTGGTTTTTGGAGGGGGAGAAGGTTGGTGGTGCGATCTAAAAGCAGCTCATTTGTTATGCTATCCTCCAATTATTTTCCTTTGCCTTTTTCAGTTTAATATGGGAGATTTCCTTATCGGGAACACATCAACTGGTGAGTATTCCCCATCTAATCCCATGTAATCTACAGAATTGCTAACAGAGCGCAGATCATCACATGCAAGAAATGGAGATTGCCCTCAACTTTGTTTATTGGAAAAGATAATTCTAAGTCTACTGCTTTGAGGCAGTACCTTACTGTTATCCAGTTTTCATGAGTTATACAGAGACTTGTACCCTGTAGGCATATAAGTTATCAGTGCGCCATGGCCAAAAACAAACTAAGTATCATTCTGAATAAGGTTATACCCATCTATCTAACACAGTTAATGAGCGCATGGCCAAACACAAATTAAGTATCATTCTGAATAAGGTGTACCATCTATCTAACACAGTTAATGAGTGTTTTAAGTTCTGGTCATTGTTTTCCCGTTTCAGGTTATTGTGCAGGTGGTTGTGCTGCTATTGTGGATTCTGGAACATCACTGCTTGCTGGTCCAACAGTATGTTCTGTTATCTCTAACTTACTCGGGTTGTAGACTTTTGGACTACCTCTTTATTTAAAATAATACTTGTGACTTGTGGCAAATCAACTTCAGACTATCGTGACACAAATCAACCATGCCATTGGAGCAGAAGGAATAGTTAGCATGGAATGTAAAACTATTGTTTCACAGTATGGAGAGATGATCTGGGACTTACTAGTATCAGGGGTCTGTTCCCTTTCCCTCTTTTGTTTATTTCACATTTCAGTGTGCTTCTGATCAGACGTTATTGTGGTCTGCAGATAAGACCTGATCAAGTTTGTTCACAAGCAGGTTTATGCTTTCTTGATGGATCTCAGCATGTGAGGTACAACCCCACCTTCTAATTTTAATTGCTCTTCCTGGTATGGCGTAGTTAAACTTGAAGTTCATGTCATTGAGGAGGCTTTAGTAAAAGTGTTGAGCGGATAAAAAAGTATGAACTACTTCCTGTATTTGAGAAATTACTGTTATGATTACAAATAAGCACAGAAAAATCAAGAGAGCTTCCAGAGTTCTTGAAAAAATTATTATGTGAGGCTCAAGTATTATCTGATTTCCACACTCTCTGTCATCTGATTTTTGAATGCTCAGCATGATCTGTATGACCTGAAAGGTAGGATTTGCTAATCCAACAGTATATAATGAGCATAAAGTTTTGAAAATGTTGGTTTATCACTTAGGCTCCAGATTAACTGTCTAGTCCTTTAATTGCTATGCCAGATGTGACTCAACTAATGAACCAAATTCCTTGCAGCTCTAATATCAGAACTGTAGTAGAAAGGGAAACTGAAGGAAGTTCTGTTGGTGAAGCACCATTGTGCACTGCCTGTGAGATGGCAGTTGTTTGGATGCAAAACCAGCTCAAACAAGAGCAGACAAAAGAGAAAGTGTTAGAGTATGTGAATCAGGTAAAGTCACAGCTTTACCTGATGTCCAATAAATAGTAATATCAAATCGTCCTAATATTAAAGCTTTGATGTTTTACAGCTTTGTGAGAAAATACCAAGTCCAATGGGAGAATCTGCAATCGACTGTAACCTCATCTCATCCATGCCAGATATTACATTCACTATCAAAGATACAGCCTTTGTGCTCACTCCAGAACAGGTTTCACTCCACGTGTTTTTAGTTCATGTTCTTACATTGATTACTCGAGTACATTGAAATGTACATGTGTGGTATATGATCTTGATTTTGCAACCTGAGTTGTCATTTCACTCACTAAAGAATTGGGAAAAAACTACCTATTTGCTTAAATAGTAATTATACCCTGAACTCTGACATTATTTGCTTAAATAATAATTATACCCTCAACTCTAAAGTCTGAATGACTCATGAAAAATAAACTAAAGGACAAAGTAGCTGCATTCACTGAATTGCTGAAACATAAAACGTAGTCGGCGAGAGGCTGCTCCATTGTTGTATCAAATATTTATTTACTTCATTTTGGTCAGTATCTGGAGAGGAGGAGGTGTTTCACTGTCTTATTTGCTATGAAATAGATAGTCAGTTCTGGATATGGTAGTCAAGTACTACTACTATTATGATATTTAAGCTAAAAGACATATTGTATTAATATTTTGATACATCGGCTAGCAAGAATATGTCACTGAACCCCCTGCTATAATAAAGTAGTTTGAAAACAATACCTTTACTGTTTATATCCAACGAGCTTGAATTCAGGTAAGGCTACATTAAATATTAGTCAAAGAAAAAATTTGGAAACTATAAAGAGATGATTGGGAGAACAAGATTGTAAAAAAGGAGAGAAACAAGAATCTTGACTTGCAACAAACGAACAACTTCACTTTAGTAAGACAGAATGTGATCGATCAAGATGAACTGCTGCCAATGAACTTGATGTGTAACATTTGTTATGAAATGCCTTTGATACACCTGATAACTAAAAATTTTGGTTGACAGTATATTCTTAAAACTGGGGAAGGGGTTGCTACAATTTGTGTCAGTGGATTTGCTGCTCTGGATGTGCCACCACCTCGCGGTCCTCTTTGGTATGTTATCCTTGCACTTACAAGCATCAATGAGTCAATGTTGACTACATTCATACTACTACATTACTCTAAGCAAAAACTACAGAATCATGTTTCATACAAGCACGCCACTTTCTATTTCGTTTTCATGTAGCTAATATTATGTTGCTGCTGTCCTAAAATGATATTCATATATGTGGTTGCAGGATTCTTGGAGATGTATTCATGGGGCCGTATCACACTGTGTTTGACTATGGTAAATCCCAAGTGGGTTTTGCTGAAGCTGCATAATAGCCTTTCATGTAGTTACACGCCACAGTTACTTTCGTAAAATGGGGGAAGTATTGTAAAGAGATGAATGAAATTGCTACTGCTATTACTATTGCTATATGATTGTGTTGTATCATACTAAAATATGGCACACTAGTCGCCTTTTTCTTGACTACTTCAGGTGCTACTTACTGAACCTTGTGCATGTCTAAATAATATATGCTCAGTTGCAGTAGTAATCACTTGCTCCCACTACAAGTAGAGTTTTAAAGATGCAAGATACTTGCATCAAATTCTAGCATTTGATGTAAGGAATTAGTCTATGCTTTGGATCAATTAGGCCTTAAGAGGATACGACATATTTGACACTGATGGTATCTAGTACTCTAAACGATCTACTTGTTTGACACGTCATAATTGACATGTTTTAGAACAATTAGTCAATCCATTCTTGTCCTCTTAATTGTGTACACGTTGCCCACACTTAGTGACAGAGTCCAAGGGCAAAAATACAAATGTAAAACACAAATTTTACCTCATAAATCTCGTGTAACATGTTCAAAACCATAGAAATAGAGTACATAATATCTATCTATCTATCAGATCACCTCGGGACAAACATCATCAAGTCATGACAGCAAATAAATGCTTAGAAAGGATTACAATGTACAACTCAACATAAACACCAACAACAGAAAATGCATTCAGGTTCAGTATCTATCATTCATCAGTCTTCACCGACACCAGGCTTGTGTAGATGCACTGTTACTCGTCACTTTCATTGCTGAAGACAGATGCAACAGTTACTACACGCACTGTTACTCCTCGTCACTTTCATTGCTGAAGACGGATGCAACAGTTACTTTTGGCTTCTTAGCAGATTTGTTAACCAAGGTCGTCACCTTTGATGAGCCTCCTTTCGCAGAAAATCCGAACTTCAAACTCTTCCTCTGATCTTGATCTGCTAGAGCAGTTGCAGTTCTAACCATGGAAGGGGCTGGAATGTTTCCTGCTTCCTCTGGTGTTTGCTGTTCTTGCTGCTTCTTATTGGCAGCCATTTGGGCGAATTTTGCCATCTCCCTCTCTTGACGTTGCTGTTCTCTTTTCTGTCTATCGTCCCGGCTACTTCCATGCATTTCCCTCATTTCCTTGAAGCGCTTCCTGTGATTGTGATCATATGAACTTAGGTGAGCTTCAAACTCCATTGCTAATTTATATTGCTTGTTGCACAGCTCACAAAAGAAAGTCTTGCGTATTTCCTTCACGTCCGTTTCAATTTTGTGCTCGCGTTCTGCTAAAACCTGGATTTTCATAATGTGCAGGAAGCAGGCAGTAGAAGCCACCAGGTAATAAAAACTGCACGAAATTCTCAAGATCTTCCAAAGTTGGTATCCCCTTATATACCATTCCCATCAAAAGACACACATATATGCAATATGCTGCCTTCTGTTATTAGATGTATGTTTCAGGAAAAGTAAAGTATCAAACTCAAATAGTCTAGTGCAACACATTTAATAGCTATCCTAAAAGTGTAAATGGCATACCTCCCGTTTTTTGGCAAGTTCTTCAGTCTCCTCTAGTTCAATATCAAGCTTACGTCTTTGAATATTTTCTTCTGCTGTAAAAAAATCATCTTCCTCTTGCTTTCCTATCCCCAACTTTGGGTCTCGCATTCCTGATTTTATTGGCTCAGTAATTCCTAGTCCCAAAAGGAAGAAATTAATCAAGACTAATTAATGCGCATGGATACATTACAGCAAATGTAACTTTAGAAAGTAGAAAGAAATATGTCAAGCAATTTTGAACAAGTAAACTTACCTTGCTCATTTTTCCCAAGACCCTTCCCCTTCCAACCCATCTTCTGAAGAAGCCTGAATCCAATGTTAGAGGATGTCAACTGCGTATCTAAAGATGCTTGTTCCACATTTTCCAGGTCTACGTTTTCCGTTGGTCTATGATTAATAGGAAGGCGAAAATCTTCAGCGAGATCCTCTAGAACAGAAGCCTCATCAGCCTATGTTTCAAAAAGTTGAGATGCAACTTTGTTAATTAAAATAGCTGAATATCAAGATTTGTCCATGTTAGTAAAACTGCACAAGTCACAGAACATAACAGAGTTGAAATAAACCAAAATTCATAAGCATCCTTCGTTTCTTACAAATAAGTTGAGTACAAAGGCACCGATATTTTATCTTACTTCTCTCACAAACCACCACACACACACACACCCCAAAAAAAAAAAAAAAGAAGAAGAAAGGAAAAGGCTTGAGCTGCATTATTATGAGTTTTCTAGATTGCAAAAGAATCTTTATACTATTAGAATCATCCTAAATGAGTTTCTAAATAAGATTGAAGAGAAAGTAATAGGAAAAGCCAATAAAGTGGAAATAAACGAGAGATCCATGATGATTGAAGGAATTAGCCAAGTCACAAAGTAAGAACAATCATCATTCTAGCTCATACCTCTTCCATTTCTTGCTGGCGTCTATCTCTCATGCGCATATCTGGCCTACTATTGAACCATCTATCATCCATACCTATATGATATCGCTATTCACACAGAGCAAGCAACAAAGTTACTTACCAGTGTACAAAATAAAGAAATGTTGCACAAAAGTAAACAAAGTGAGAAAGTGGCAAAACTGACCCAAGTCTAAATTCCATAATGCTCAAAAGGTCACATGGGCCTTCCAACCATGTAATATAAGAACAATCCGCGCATTGTATTAGTAAAGATGCTTTGGTATATCATAGAATGTTTCGACAAAATCATTTTCTAGTCTTTTCTACAGTTGAAATAAATAATTTCATCAGATAAGTATCTCAACTCATTGCCAACTGAAGCAATGATTCAGAATATCGTTTCCTGGTTAAATAATTTTCACCAAACATTTTACGCTAATACTCAATCAATAAGATGGAATAGACGACAAATTCATTAAACAGTCAAAATCAGCAAACAGAACATTGCATAACAAAATACTCCTGTAAATTGTAAGATCCCAATGATATACCAGAAACCAAACACGGAATTCATTTTCAACGATTCATTAGGTTCAGAGATATGCCGGAATCGGTACATCAGAAAAAATAAATAAGATTGTTCATATTTTCAACGTCTACGAACAGAAAATCGGAAGAAAATAAAGACGAACAACGAGAAGTAATTGGTACCTGATTGACGGAATATCGGTTTCGTAGTTGAGAAGAATTAGTGTTAGCTCCAGAATTGTCTGTAATTCAGGATTCAACGTTTGTTTGAGCGAAAGAGAAAGAGCAAGAATCTAGGGTTAAGCCCACCCAATAGGGACACAGTTGCCTCACTTTGTGCCTTTGAGATTTTGCCACGGTGTTCATCTCACGGGTGTAATCTTTTCGGGTCGACCCAAATCCAACACCATTCTTTTTTCTTTTCTTTTTTTTAAAAAAAAATCTTTAATTTAATGATTCATGAATTCAAGTGTTACTGTTAAATAATTGAAGGTTGTAGCTAAAATAAGTTCAAAAGACATGAATGAACTTATAATATGTATAACTTCTAATTTATATTTGTTTTATTTTAACTTATAAATTCTTCAAAGCATTTTATTTTATTTATTTAAATATTATAAAATTATTTTACATTTAAAAACGTTTAAAAATAAGTTGATTCAAATAA